>VDFB02058242.1:276732373-276941336 GCA_007258455.2 Sequoia sempervirens | reverse complement strand
CACGAACTAGGATTCTCAAAGAGTTTATCAGTATCTGCTAAATGGTGGTCAAAAATTATAACGTGACTAATACACCAGTTTGGGTGTATGAGTCTTTCTATAGAATTTCTTAGGATCTTTTCAAATCTTACAAACTAAGATCTAACACTACTAAATGCTGTCAAAAGGGCTTATCAGGGACTAATACACTAGGTTGGGCATGAATGAGTCCTATTCACCTAAGTCTAGAAAAAACACATCACAAGAGAGGGAAAGAATGTTTTTTTGTTAGTGGATGGGGTCTACCTCAGTTAGATCCCCATTTGAGTAATTAAACTTTAAAATGAATTGAAATAACATGAAGGAATGATGAATGAAAAAATGAATGTAATAGCTCACCAAACCTTGTTCAATCCTTGGAGTTTAGATCTGCAATTTGTATGAACTAGCTTCAATCGAAGTAGATCTTGATCATGGAACTTTGTTAGAGTAGATTACATTTACCTACTTTGTTCATTATTTTTGCATTTAATCTTCTGGGTGTTTTTTCCCATGTGGGTATTTTTTCCACTCGTCACCTATTTCACAGCATTAAAATCCTATATCATATGTATTTTTATTCATCTATTTTATTCACTCATTTTTTATGGTGAAAGAGCCTATGCACTTCTCTCTATTTGGCGAGGTTATTTTCTATAGTTGGTGATCTTGGGCTCACACCATCATGCTATCAGAGCCACCTAGTCTACATGCCTTCCCATTAGATTTTTCATTAGAGTGCTTGCCTTCTTTTGATTTTCTTGATTGTTGGAAATTTTCCATCTAGTGGCTGCTATTTTCCTCTAGAGGGCTCAATCCCCTCTATCCTAGGTGTGATTTTCTTTGGAAGCCATGATCTTGTTGGAGGATACATTTTAATTTCTTTTGAAGGAAAAATTTCTATTCCTCCTAGGCAAGCATGATTTCCATTTGAAGGGCATCAATTTAATAGAAGGCATTTGTTTTTTCTTCACTGGTGTGAATTCCTTTGGAGGGTTGCAATCCATGTTTGGAGGTGTCTTCTTCCTCTTTTTTCAATTTGAAAAGAGGCTCTTCATATCCACATCATTGTTGGTGGGTGCATAGGGTTTCCTTGTATTTTTCAATTCACTACTGGGCGATTTGTATTGTGTTTGAGACCGAGTAATTTTTTAAGGTGGCTAAGAGGCATCATTATTTTGTAGTCTATGGAGGATGTGATTTCCTTCATCTGGAGTGACTAAAATCTTGCCATAGTCAATAGAAAACCATTCAATAAGCAAAGAACCCAAACCGGGTCTAGTCCCTCCTCCACTAGCATTGAAGATTAGTGACATTATGTGAGGGGCATGAGAACCCACTGTCCATGTAGGTAAAATATGGAGCACTTGTAGTGTACAATATTTCCTGTAGTGCCTTATCTCATATAAAGGGTTGAAGAATCCTGTGGAATAGAATCATGGAAATCACATTTCAAAGATGCATTAACTTTTGTGATCAGACTTTAACATTTATAAAGTTTTCATCAAATAGTTTGGCTTTGAACCTCATGGCAGGGGGCTCACAAACTAGTGCAACATAATAGGGAGAAAACTTCAGTGTTTCAAATGTTTTTCCAATAAATATCGGCCATGGTTGTTGTGGTAGGCCCAATTGGAGCCCAACTGAACAACATTATTGGGAAGTTTAGTCCCATATTCTTCCTATGGCATGGTTCTTAGCTATTGAAATAGCCTCTTATTTCCTTTCTTTGATGTGAGAAAGTTTGACATGACTGTGACTTGTTCTTGTCTCCCATGAGGACTTGGTGATTTGTGAGTGGTGACTTGTATATTACTTGTTAATTGGCCACATGGTGGCCCGATTGATTGTCTTGGCGATTTGGAGTCCACTTGTCCCGATAGGCTCATTTTTTAGCCCCTATAAATTTTGTGCTCGTATGGTGTGACCAAGAGCTCTAGAAGATTTTGAAAGAGCCTCTATAGGCCCTTTTTCAGTTTTGCATATCTTTTGCAAATAGAGGTTGATTTTCACAAACTAGATATCAATGAAAAGGTATTTTAGTCACCTTTGCAGTAGTTGAGGAATTTTTTTCATATTTTGTTGTTTGGTGGTGCTTTTAATCTATTGAAGTTCAATATTGGTGTTTTTGTGCTCTTTGGAGTTGCTTGATTCTAACCCTATTTTGTATTATTACTTTATGAAGAATTTTGTGAAGGCTTCATTTGCAGTATTTGTGAGTTTCTAATTGTTGTTTAAGGTTATTGTCTTTGTATTTTTGAGGATTTGTCATAATTGATTATGGGGTTTTAATTGCATCCTGCTATGATTATGTTGGAATGGGGAAACTATAAACAATGAAGAGACAGTATCATAAAACATCTCATATGGCTTCATTTGTTTCCACATCTATATAATTTGGTTCCCCTTCCTGGTACTGATATTAAGAACTTTTCATGGAATTGCAATGCATAATGAAGATGACACTTTGAATGCTATTGATCATTTTGAGTTTCCTTGTATTCTTTGGACTAAAATATGGGAAATACATGAAGATCTTGATACTCAACCATTCCTAGATGATCCTATTTCAGATTATCTTGTGCCTCTTCATTTTCCAAACATGATACCCTATGATCATGCTACTATGTAGGAGTTTGAAGTGCTGGAATACTTTGAGGACCTTCAGATGAGGATGAGGAGGGTTCTTCTGATGCTCCTTATTCTCCATGAGGGGCAGTTGATATACCTTCACCTTTAGTCATTGATTGAGGTTCCTATCATTCTTGTTGAGAAGGATCATTCATTTTGTGTTGATGATTCATTGAGCACATCCAATGATTCATTACAACCATTATTTCATTGTTTTCCTGATTGGGATTCTTATTTGTCAAACATTGGTTCATTGTTCATGGAATCTCACATTTATGACTTGCAAGACACATTATAGGGTATATCCCTCCTATTTAATGATAGTTGTGGTAAAATTGTTGTCACTCCATCTCAGTCTCTAGAGAGTGTTCAGGATCAATTTCTAGTGGTACCTTTTTCGTCACCTTCTATTGTGATTGGGCATATTCATGATTGGTTTGTGGCATCATTTTCCAAGGTCTTGGTGACACATGAGCATATTTCAAAAACACCATCATACATTTCATTCTTCTTTCTTTCAAATCCTATTTGGAATGGGAAGCATACATGCATTTGTATTAGGTTTTGTTTCTTCTGAAAGGGAGACAAATTGTTTGTCAACACTGGATCATGTTTTATCTTCAAGAACTTACCATTTTTGTAGGTAATTACAGATTGTGGGGGGGCTATATAGTCTCTCTCTTTCCCTCTTTTGGGGGGGCTATTTATTGTATATACATGATGCATGTAGTCCTTGGGGGGTGTGATTGATTCCTTCATCCATGGATTATTTTTCTTTTATTCTCTCTTTTGGAGAGGGGTTTTTTCCCATAGGGTTTTTCTCTTTTTGTTCTATTGTGAGAGATTTATGTTTTGCATTTTAGTTGTAAATGGGTACCTAACATGGTTTTGTAGTCGAGACCCATGCTGCATCTTCATATTTGTATTTTCATTCTCCCTAAGTTGCATTTAAGGGGGGGTGTAAGATTAAATTACATTTACCTCCTTAAGTTTACTTAGGTAGATTCATTTACTATTTTTGCATTTGATCTTGTAGGTGGTTTTCCCTATGTGGCTAGTTTTTCCACCCGTCACCTATTTCACAACTTTAAAAGCCTATATCATATATATTTTTATTCACTCATTTTTATGGTGAAAGAGCCTGTGCACTTCTCTCTATTTGGTGAAGGTTATTTTTTGTAGTTGGTGATCTTGGGCTCACACCATCAAACTTGATATGGCCTTGAATTCTTGAAATTGGATTAGAAATGCTACATCAACATTTTAGATCACAAACACACATGATGCATGAAGACCTTGACGTGATGCCTTACTCTTGAATTGATGCTCTAAAATTATTGATAATATGCGCTTGAGTGCTCTTGAATGTTTTTGAATGAATACTTAAAGGTTCTAATCTTGGAATAATGATTATAGCTCTTAGGTGCTTTCTCTTAGATCTTCTTAGGTGAAACATAATGAAATGACCTTGAATTTATACTTTTTTATGCTTAATTTCCTAAAATTACAACACTACAAGCTGACATCATATCTAGGATAATAAAATCCTGTGAAGAATTTGAATTAAAATAGGTCTAGGTTAAAGAAGGACTCATATGCTAGGTTGGGTGTATGAGTCCCAATGGCTAAAACCTAGGACACAAATTTCAAGAAGTGCCTTGTTCAATGTAACATTTAAAATCAAGTCCTGATACCTAGGTGGGACCCATATTCCTAGAGGGGCATATGAGTCCCAAATCCCTAGATCTAGAACATAGCTAAAAATGTTAAATTATGACTTATGCTTTGTTAAATTTCAGGATTATCCTCAAAATAATACATTTAATTAGGCTCGTGGATGTAAAATAGGACCAGTTAAGGCATAAATGAGCCACATTTTAATAGGGAGGGCCCAAAGAGTGTGAAAATGTAATAGGATACATTTTTCTACACTACATTTAGGCCCCACTTTAGTGAGATGATGACCTTGCATCAAAATCACACTAAAGTAGACAAATTCGCATCAAGAGGGGTCCCAGTGTACTAATACTAGTGAGATAGGATGACAATGATCAATAGAGTTGCGCAAGCCCCTAGGATCAAGATCCTATGGTAAACCAACATAGGCACGAAATAACATGCATGTGAATTATGTATGAAGTAACAAGATACAAGCATAAACTACCAAAGACATAAAGAAGAAAGAAAAGGAAAAATAGGTTTGATCAATCGTTGACTACTTGTATAACTCAATGTGGATCAAGCCTAAACTATTTTTCAAAAAATATGCTTACAAGTGGAATAGGATGTCCACTATACAAAACAAATGCACGCCTACATGGGCTAATGGAATCAAGTATCCACTAGGTGATGCCCTAGAAAAGTGGGACACAAACTCATGTGGCTGGTATGAATCCACCTAGACAAGCAAGTAGCTATGGGAAAGTCATGCCTAAGATCAGATCCCATACATGAACTAACCATACCAAAGCTATAAACCTTTGATAACTTCAATAAGGCACTTCTAAATAAAAATTCAAGCTTTTAAACAACATGCAAGTAAATATTTTTTCAAAGGGACTTTGCTTAGTTTGTGTAATATCTCTTCTTAGGGAACATTGTGCCTAGTGTCTCCCAGAAAGGAAAAATCAAAGAAATATCACACTCTCAGAGGAAATCAAACCCAATGACACCACTGAGAAAAGGATGTATCACAAGAAGAAAGAAAATCACACAATGAAACATGAGAAATGTTGAAAGATAATGCTAATATATGCCTCCAATTTAAAGCGATTACTAACACCATTGCTATGAGAAATATACTTTAAAGTAGCCAATGAAGAAGACATGAGAGATTATTCAAAACTCCTTGTGCCAAGTCATATGTTCCCAAATGAAACTACGTCATGCATAAAGGGTTGCCCCCAAAATGTAATGCTAAACATAGAAAGAAAAAGTACGTTACATGCGAGCCAAATTAAGGCATGTTGTCCACATCCCAACCTTACTCTTATATATACATGGAAGGTGGTCAACTAGTAGAAAGAGAATTAAAAGTTCCATATGAGGACAAGGATATCTAACTCCTTTCCCCCACTTAGTGCAAGACAAGGATGATCAAAGATTATTGATGAAAAAGATGGAAATAAGTATCAATTAGAGGAACAAGGTGCTTCAACAAAAGGAAGAGCACAACAATCCTTAAGATGTTGAATTTTATCACCTAAATCTTTACATTCATTAGTAGAATTACCATGAACTCTATCATATTCATAAAATGGACTCTTGTAGTAAAATTTCTTTTTTGTTCTTGGAGGGAGGGATATCAAATGATCTTGAAGGAGTCTCGACAAGATACTTTCTTGATCAAAAGTAGAATATGTTCCTTTATTTTGTGACAAAGATATCTATTACTTAGTAAAATGTGTCATACTTACACAAGACTCTTTAGATTGTGAGATTTTGTGCTCTCCTTTATAGGAGGGTGTAAAATCTAATAAATTCTAGTCATTAGTTTTTTGTGCGATGAAATTGATATTGAGCGAGGATTTCTTTGATTCTCTCATTTCTTTCAAAGGAAAATAACCATGACCACTAGTGGTTTCTTGTGTGTTAGGCTGTATGGGGACATAGATACCTTGTTCTCTAGTACCACATCCTTTTCCACTATAACCAAATTATGTCATAAGTTCATAGCCTCTTCTATAACTTAGCCTTTTCATTTCTTTAGGATTCAATGGTTGCTCATAGTCAACTTCATCAAAGTTTTTTTGTAATTTTCTTATTCTTCTAAAGTGGTTGAGGTGGATGCTTTCAAAGGTTCTTCCAAATTTTATGTTGAAATTACTACTTTTTCTTTTTCCATTTCAGACTCTTTTATTGTGATCTTGTATTGTCCCATGAATATTGGTGTGAATTCTAAGGAACCCAAATCATCTTCCAATAACTGTAATTGTTCAATACACTTTTCTTTATCTTTAACTTACATGAGTTCCACTTGTGTAGCTAGTGTCAATGTTTTCAAAGGATTTTCCTTGCCTTTCTCAATGTTCAAACAACTATTTGGTTTAGGATCAGCTTTTATTTTATACACTTTGTTATTGTAGACATACTTCATTATATGATGGAGAGTTCAAGGCACCACATCCATCTCATGAATCCATGGTATTCCTAAAAGAATATTGTGTGAAAAATCATGAGGCATAACATGAATAGGAGTTTGTAACATAACTGTGTCAAATATAATATGTAACGTGATCACTCCAAGTGGTTATTTTTGTGTGTTGTCAAATCCTCGAATCGATAAGGAATCAACTTCAATTCTTGATTTAACTACGCAAATCTTATCCAAAAGGGTTACACTACACACATTAAGAGTTAAGCCATTGTCAAGAAGGATTTGTTTTATTCCTATCCTATTGACAATAGTTATTATCATGAAAGCTTCATTGTGTTTTTGAACTTCTAGAAAAGGTAACTCATCTTGATGAAAAGTAATGTCTAAGTTGACTGGAGTTATAGCTTGAATTTGGGTTGCCACATCATTTGATTGCACATTAGGGGGATATGAATTTTTTGTAAGGCACTTTGAATCATGTTATGATAATGAAGGGAGGCTTGAATAAGGTCCCATAATGATATCTTAGTAGGATTGTTCTTAAGTTTTTCAACAAGATCATACTACCTTCCATTATGTAAAGGTAAACATGGGGCACTAGGAAAGATATGTTGAGGTAATGAGATGGATGTTGGAGTTCTTTGTCTTGGTTGTGGATTGTTTCTAGTGTTATATGTATGAGAATTGGTATTATAACTTGATTGCTATGAAATATTATTCTTAGGTGGTTCAAGGATGAGGACGGGTTTGTTATGAGTTTTTGTTTGCTTTGAGGGTTGGTAAAGGATGAGTTTAGCCTCAGGAGGTGCAATAATCAAAGGATCTCTAGGACATCTAAGAATTGAAGGAATCAAGGGAGTTCTAATGTTTATAACATCACCTAACTTATCCTTATTTTCATGATCTCTTAGTGAAGGAAAGTCTAATGTAACTTCATCATCTTCATCTCAGGAAGTCACATCACTATTGTTTGAAAGACGTTTCAATGTTCTCATTTTCTTGCACCATGATATCTTCCCTAGTAGGAGATTTTTTAGGAGAACTACAAACTACATATTCATGACATTCAAAGGTTGGATCTTCAAAAATGAATTCATCAAAAGTAAGGGAGTTATCAATGGTTGGAGTTTTTTTCTTATCAATGATGACATTATCTTGTTTGATATGTTTTCCCTAGGGGAAGAGAGACAAATACAATTCTCATGAATCTCATCGATTGGATTTTCTAACATTTAAATATCTTCTTTACCAATAGTAGAGATATTAGGAGAAGAACCAATTTGATTTTTATTATTTCCAATGATTTCATACTTTTTCTCTAAAGTCTCATTCCCTTTTGCCATAATATCTATCCTAGTAGGAGAGATTTTAAGAGAGGAGCAAATAAGAGGTTCATCACATTCCATGGTTAGATTTTGTAAAGTAGCTTCATCACAAATAAGGGAGGCATCAAGATAAGGAAAACTATAATTTTCATGCTTACCAATGATTTGAACTTTTTGTTCAAATAGATCCTTCCAAATTGTAGGAGCATTAGGGAAGGGAGGAACAAGATTATCATGACTCTCAATAAGTGTATCTTCTAACACCAAACTATCTTCTTCGCATTGAGGAGTGACATTAGGAGAAGGACGGATTTGATTGGCATGGTTATATACAACTACATCCCCATGCCCTATAATGTCTTCCAAAGTAAGAGAGGTAGGATTATCATATATCTCAATCATTGGATCTCTTAACACCGACATATCCTCCTCAAAAATGTGATTTTATTGATTTTCTATGATTGTATCCTCTTTCACTAAAGAATTATCACAAGTAGGGGAGGTTTTGGGAGATGAATGGAGACTAGGTAAAGTATTGTCAATGATAATATGATCCAAAGGGAGAGTAGGAGAGGGAAAAACATTGATTTCATGATTCTCAATGATTTTATCTTCCTTCACCAAGATACTTTCATCAAGAATAGGAGAGGTATCAAGAGAAGAACTATGATTATCATGATTGTTTATGCTTACATCCTCTTTCACTAGAACTTTCTCACAAATTATAGGATAGATATTAGGGGATGAGGGGATGGTGGGAAATGTGGTAGAATGAAATATGTCAACAAGCTCAATCTCTTTCACTATGATATTCTCCTAATTAACATGCTTGATAATGCCTTGTTTCTTTGTAAACTTGGAAAAGAAAGATACTAACATTAGAGAAATGTTTAATTCCAATTCTTATGCTTAGAAATTCAGTTGAAATGTAACTAATTATGTAAAGATTGCCAATGAAAATAATTCTACACACTAAAATAGTAACCTAAATGCAACAACCAGAAGCCAAATGATAAGATTTCAATGTTGTAAAATGCAAATTCAGATCTAATTCATGACTAATATGCCCAGATGGGAGAATGAGTCCTAGTTAGGGTTTTTGGAAGGATCGAATAGTGAAAAATAAAGAGAAAAAGTACCCAAAAATATAGAAAAAAGACCTGTACAAAGAATAAATCACCCAGGTGGGAGAATGAGTCTCAATTAGGGTTTTTAAGGTTCAATAAGAAAATTCTAAGTTTATTTTAATGTGTTTAATTTTTGGGTATGTGCAGGATCATGATGGGCCAAAAAGTGGCAATATGATGGGTATTTGTAGGGTATGTGGCTGACAACTTTTTTTAGCCAAAATTAATGAAATGAAAAGGGGTTTTAAAGGAGATTCTCATCTTTCTACCAATATAAATTATAATTTACTTTGAATTTAATAAATAATTATTATTCATTTTCTATTTGAATTACGACTAAAGTCCTGATTGATAGGGTGATTGAAAAATATCTATAGCTTTCAAATGGTATCACATTTTTTGAATCCAAAACATGTGTCACATTCTATACTTCGTATACTATAGGATTAAAAAAAAAAATGAATTTCATGAAGTTTTGACCAAGTTAAGGTGGTTAGACGTAAGATTTTTTATATTTTTTAAAATTTGTAATAAAAATTCATAATTAATTATTTACTTGGAAAAAAATTACAAAAAAATATGCATCACATCTGAACATGAGTCCTCTACTTATATCTAAAATCTTATAAAAAAATATTATCATTTTATTATGGTTAGGGTGATCAGACAAATGCCTACTTCTTATTTTTTCCTTGAAATTTAAGTACTATTGCATTGAAATTTCAAATTTTCACCAAATATATTTTGTTTTAAAAAAAATAAGCCTAGTAGTTTAGAAACTAAATTCAATTTTCTACAAATTCTATTGTTACAATATTTTTTAAATAATATAAATAACTTATTCAAATTTTTACATCAAGTTGCCTAACTCTGATTTTTCTGAAGTTTTTGCCACTTAAGGGCCTATTTTTTCCATGATGATCCTACACATACCCTTGTATTCTCAATGATTGTTGACAATTATAGATTTCCAATGAAGTTGAATGGTTCAAAATACAAAAATGTAACCTATATGCACTTTTCACTAATGCAATGTTTATAATCCATAAGTGCAATTCAACTAATCAAAATCTAATGAAAATTTAATGCAATATAGATATAGGACTACAAGGTTCTACAAATCAAAAATTCAAGGGTCCAAACATTGGGTTGATCAAAAGGAACCAAAGGAAATGAGGTGTCAACATTTTAGGAGATGGAACTTTGGGACTTATATTTCACTTTAGTTCATTAGGAACCTAGGTTCCTCCACCAAGTGATTTGATTAAGGAAGGGGCTTGAGGGTTCCTATTTTTATTGGATAAGGGTTCACCATTAAATGAAGCTTAAAAAGGAAAAAAGAAAACACTTATGCAAATTCACTATGAAACCTAGAAACTTAAAAGAATGAAATTAGCTAATAACTAAATAAAATAAAAATTTGTACCTAGAGGAATGGAGAGGCCAAAAAAAGGTCTATAATCCCTAGAAATTGTTGTTTTAGATTGAACCAGGACTAATACACCAGGTTGGGTGATTTAGTCCCACTCTATGGTTTTCAAGGTAGGACCTAGGATTCTTTGAGAGTTGATCAAGATCTACTGAATGGTGGTCAGAAACTATAACGACTCACTAATATGCCATGTTGGGCATATGAGTCCTATTATAGGAATTTTCATGATCTTTTTTAATCTTCTAAACCTAGATCTGACTTTGCTAAATGTTGTCAAAAGGGCTTATCAAGGACTAATATGCCAGGTTGGGAAAATGTGTCTCATTCACCTAAATCTACAAAACACACATCACAAGAGATGGAAGAAATGTTTTTTAATTATTGGATGGGGGTTTTCCTTAGTCAATTCCCATTTGAGTAATTAAACTTTGAAATGAATTTAAATAACATGAAGGAATGATTAATGAACAATTGAATGTAACAACTCACCAAGCCTTGTTAAATCCTTGGAGTGTAGATCTACAACTTGTATGAACTGGCTTCAACAGATGTAGTTCTTCATCATGAAACTTGATATGGACTTGAATGCTTGAACTTGGATCACAAATACTGTACATCAACACGTTAGCTCAGAAACACACATGATGCATAAAGACCTTGAAATGGTGCTTGACTCTTGAATTGATGCTCCAAAATGCTTGATAATAAGCTCTTGAATACTCTTGAATGGTTTTGAATGAATACTTAAAGGCTCTAGGTCTTGGAATAATGATTCTAGCTCTTAGGTACTTTCTCTTAGATCTTCTTAGGTGAAGCATAATGAAATGACCTTGTATTTATACTTGTTTATGCTTAATAACCTAAAATTACAACACTACAAGCCGACATCAAATCTAGGATAGTAAAATCCCACAAAGAATTTGAATTAAAATAGGTCTAGGTTAAAGTGGGACTCATACACTAGGTTGGGCATATGAGTCCTAGTGCCTAAAACTTGGGACATAGATTTCAAGAAGTGCCTTATTCAATGTAACATATAAAATCAAGTCTTGAGACCTAGGTGGGACCCATACGCCTAGAGGGGCGAATGAGTCCTAGATCCCTATATCTAGACCACATAGCCAAAAACATTAAATTATGATTTTTCCTTTGATAAATGTAATGATTTTGCCTAGAAAAATATATTTAATTAGGCTTGTAGATGTAAAATAAGACCAATTAAGGCATAAATGAGCCAAATTTTAACAACGAGGGCACAAAAAAGTGTGAAAATGTAGAGGGATACATTTTTCTACACTACACCTATATGCATAGGATGCCAATCTTCAAATCAATGATAAAGAACTTCAAAATATATAGTTTTTAGGGGCTATTCAACCCCCTAATTTTCCATGTCATAATCTTCATTAAAACATACATACAGTCAATATTGGAGAAATATTAACCCAAGGGGAGAGTCCTCCCCAATTTTATTTTTCGTATTTCTTCTAGTTAGAAAGACCCTCAAGGGTCCTTTGTTTCCCTGAGGCTATCTCCCTCCTCCCTAGCCACATCTCTTGGTCTTGCATCTTTTTTATTCATTCTTCCCACCTTCTGATCACTACCTAAATATGCTTTCTTTTATTTTTATATTTTTCATTAACTTGAGTCCAATTATCCTCCATTTGATATTTATTGTAAGACAAAGATGATTCCAACTCCTTAAACCCCAAAACATTAATATACGTCTAAATCTTCTTATTGATTATATCTTGAGAAACAATATCCTCGCCATCCAAAGAAATGCATAAATTCTTACCTATATCCATCTGAGAACCTTTAAGGGAGCTAGTAGGGATAATTGCATCCTTCTTATGGGATTCAACAAGAGAATCCAAATTAGATTGTGGATTGGGAGAAGGTGAGGGAACAACCTTTCTATATTCATTCTCCCCCAAACCAATAGCAACCCCTTCAATAGTCAATGAAATTGGATCCTCTAAACCATGTGACCAAGGAGATTTCAGCTGAAACATTTGAGTCCCAACATGTTTTCCTATAGAAGAGGAAGGAGCACCAAGAGCTGACAAATACTTATCTTTATGCTTAAGATTCCTTTTACAGTCATGACTAAGGTGTCAAAATTTCCCACACATTTGACATAAAAGGATTTCTTTTTCATACTCAATGGGCTGGGTCCAAATCCCAAATTTAGATTTTTTGGTTATATAGGAAGGAAATATACTATTTACTACAACATTAACATAAATTATAGCAATGAAAAGTTGAGACTTTTGATCCATAACCTTGTCAATAGCTAGTAAAATACTAAAGGAATTAGCAATTCCTTTAAAATTCTTATTATTCTAGAATTCTAAGGGTACAATTGGAAGCTAAACACAAGTAGGAGCTACTAAAACCAGGTCATCAAAAGGGTCTAATATTGGTTTCCACTTGTAGAAGGAGAGGTAATTTTTAAATTTTATGTGGAGATCCCAAGGGCCTCTAGTGACAATCTTCATCATGTCCTCTTGATTAAAGAAACTAAAAAGGCACAACCCATTTCACTTAGCACTAATGTTCATCCCTCCTTTAAGAGACTAGAAGGAGTTATTCCATTTACATACCTGATCAATATTAGGGTGGGATGACAAAATTCTTTTCCACGAGTGGCAACTGTAGACATGCAATTGACTCATCCATTATATCATCTGGACCAATGGCTTTCAGGCTATCCACCACACATCGTGATTTAAAAGTAGTAGAGGATAAAGTAGAACATTTCAAAAAGGATCTCCCACTGACCACTTTTTCAATCATAAAAAGTTGAAATATCCTTTGAAACCATGAGATCATATCCTAATAGAGGGGGGAGGCAATGGATTTCACCATACTGAGACAAAGCACTATGTGACAATAAATCCTTTTTAACTTTAGTCCTCAAGGAGCTATCACTAGCAACAAGATCACCTTTAACACAAGATGACACAAAGGGCAATCTCTTGGAATTGGACACCAGCTGGGGGCCTCCATCTGATGATGCCATGGCTGAGAAAATAGAGAATTTTTTTAAAATTGTAGATCACACACACACAAAAGAAACTTTGTGCAGATTAGGTATTCATTTGTTTCCTAGACAATTGAAGTTTTTCTTTGTTTTTTTTGTGTTCTTTTCATCTTAAAAACTCAAAAATTTAACTTTCCTCAAGGCACATGTGGATCCAATAAAAATTTAAGTATTAAGGGAAGGATGCCCTAACTTTAGAGGTGCATAGAAAGTTGAATACAGAGATATGGCCTCATATTGGACACCATGTTATGTGTTGTTCAACAGTTAATGCTAGCCAAAAGTTATCTACCCTACCTACCATAACATTTTCCCACACCCTTTCCTTCACTTTTACTTCATATTTTTTTACTTTTCTTTTCATAGGGTCAAGTACGCCTAGTATTATTTGACCATTTCTTTTGATTGATGTTAATGATTATTATTTTAATATGTCCTCTTCATTTTATTTTAAATAATAAGTTTAATAATAATTGCTAATTAATGTTGATCAAGGAATCAAATTAGGTTTAATATTTGAATCCCAATAAGGCACAATCAAAAGGAAATTGTGACTTAAAATTTCAAAAAAGGAAAAATATCCTAGTGTCAAGTGTCAAGATTGTGACACAACCAGTGGATTCAATATATTGAATAATAAGTTATATTAAATATAATACATGTTAAATGCCACTTTAGGTGAGCCTATGATTTAGGAAATATATTATTGCTAAGGTCTTTGACACTCAATTGATGTTATAATATTTTAAATTTCTCTCTATGGAACCATAGAACACACTTCACCTTGCACCCTTGTCCCTAAAATTAGACAACATTCCCTACACAATTTCGTTAATAAGAATTTTGTTATTTTTTAGTGTATTCTACTCTAGTTAGGCTAACTTAAGCCTAGTTATGTGTTGGAGTTAATCCTTGAATCATTCCCCATGAGGTGTCAAGGTTGTTGAGGTGACTTGAGTGGTGTACAATCCCTCTTGACACCTCTCCCTTGCATAGAGGAGAGCAACTCACCACTACTATAGGATGAGAAGTCCTCTCCTCAATCCATGGCATGTGTGCCTATTCTTATGGCATGTGGTTGCTCATCCTCATGCTTTATATTGAGGGTTTGAGCTCATTATTCTTGGGTCAACTAATACAATCTTATTGCATTGTTCACTTGTGCTTGTCATTTCATCTCCTAGATATTCCTAATTCTAACACTATTATTAGTAAAAGATATACTCAATGGATAAATTATAGCATGTAATTTAGATAATATCCATGTTTATTAAGAATAAACATTAATGGTTCATAAATACACACAAAAATCAATTAAAACATCATAGCTATAGGTTAACACCCCTAGTCCAAATTACAATGAGGCTAGGGTGGCCTTTGAAGTTGGTTCCTAGGGGATGTGACATCTTGGTTTGTGGGGAACACTATAAGGGAAATTAATGAATATTTCAATGTTGGGATTGCTAGTTATGGAGACAAATCCAACTTGTGCTAGGAAAGTTTGGCATGGATTAGTCAAGCTAAATATGAGGTAGTTGGTGAACTTAATGAAGACCAAATCAAGAAAATTGATCCACTTCTTTTCATCGTCCTACTAACAAGAATCCTAATGCATCCCCATTCTTTAATTTAAAAATAGTACTAGTCATTTTAATTACAAAATTATCCCAAGATTTAGATAAAGAAAAATGTTGAGTAATAAAATTTTCTATATTATGCATTTTATTCACATAAAATAATTTCCTTACCCCACCATTGAAGGAAATCAGTTGTTTATCGATAGATTCAATGTCACTCGTGTATTGAAGACAACTTCTTTGAAATAATTTTTTTATTTTTTAGAATTTCCTTCATACAAAGTTCCCTATTTATTGTGTAACTACTTTTTTGTTTGATGAAGGAGCAAACCTTAGACACAAAAAAATGATGCAAACAACCAAAGAACTTTTATTATTATTTAGAAGGAACTTCTTACATGCAGAGGATCCCAAATCCTCAAGCTCTACGATACAAGCAAGCTACAGAAGTTCATAAATTATAGAAGTTACCCTTTTCGTAGCATGCAAACTGTTTTCCCCAAAAAGCTACTCAAAAATCAAAAACTAGCCCATAAATAGCCCCTTTTCAGTTTGGAGCCAAAAAAAACATTTGAGCTATGTGTTTTGGCAGTTTGGCACCAAAAATTACAAATTGAAATTCAAAATTTGAGTCCTAATTCGAAAATTTGCAATTTTTCAAAACTCGGCAAACTTCCAGAAGCCATAACTTTTGATCCAGAACTCCGTTTTTTAAACTGTTTGACCCGTTGGAAAGATCTCAGAGTGAAGAATGCACTAAGAACCTTCTCTACTAGTTCTGAAAATTTTTGGGCTCGTACTGGACCATTTAGTGTCTCAAACTAGACTAGGAAAGTTTTTCAGGCAAAAAGCAGAAACTGAAACTTGAATAACTTTCAAACTGTGAATGATCTTATCTTGATTCTTTTTCCAAAGTGCTTATTTTTCCATCCTGAACCTTCCCATAAATTTCTATAGATTCCCATGCTTTCAAATTCACACTTGCTAAAAATAGCAGCTGAGTAGAAAAATAAAAAAAAGCAGTTCTAAAAGTTGGGAATTCTTATTCGACGAAAAGGGTATCTAGAAATGCAAAAAATCTACAGAAAGAAAACAATAGGAACATAAATGGAAAGCATATTTTTGGGTGATGCAAGATTTCCCTCACACCACTGGATGCTCCTGCATCAGACACCCAGGGTAATTTGATAAGTGACCCTGTCACATCTCAGATGGTTGAGGAAAACCCAAACAGTCAACCTCTGTTTTAGACAGCTAGGATGAATCTTCCACATGCCTTCCTCTCCACTTCACTAGATATTCTTCATATTGTCTATTTCTATTATTCCTTCCCACATGACTATTAAGAATTTCTTCAATCTCCTCCTTCTCTGAAGTAGGTTTTGGAATGCCACACTGTTCCATTGTTGGTACTTCCTTTGTGTCACCTCCATGATACTCTGTCAAATTTAAAATATTGAACACATGGGAAATGTTGAATCCATCTGAAAACTCTACCTCATATGCATTCTCTGATTCATGCCTCTTCAAAATTTTATAGGGACCAAACTTCTTCAAAATTTTACAGGGACCAAACTTCTTCATCTTCAATTTGTTATAGGTTCCCACTGGAAACCTTTCTTTCCTCAAGTGGACCATCACTTCATCACCAATCTAAAACTCCTTATACCCCCTCTTTTGATCTGCCTTAGCCTTATACTGCATATTCATCTTATTAATATGTTCTCTTACCTTCTCATGTATATTTTTGATGTGCTCTACAAAGTCTTCGGCTCGACACTTGTCTTCTTCTCTTGGTCCATCTTCCTCAATTCTAGAGCAGTCCTGGGACTGCCTCCATATACAATCTGGAATGGTGATCTACTAGTACTTCTATTGACATAATTATTATAAGAAAATTCTACCTGGGGTAAGATCAAGTCCCATCCCTTGGGTTTATCTCCTACCAAGCATCTCAGTAGGTTACCCATACTTTTGTTCACAACCTCAGTCTTCCCATCAGTTTCTGGATGGTGTGTAGAACTGAACTTCAACTCTTTTTTTAACTTCTTCCACAAGGTCCTCCCAAAGTACCCAACAAATATTTTGTCACGATCTAAGAGTATACTCTTTGGCAGACCATGTAGCCTCACCACCTCTCTAAAGAACAAGTCAGCAATGTGGACTACATCATGGGCCTTCTAGAATGGGATGAAATGTTCCATCTTTAAAAACTTGTCAACTACCACAAATATTGAACCATTCCCTCTCTGTGTCCTTGGAAAAGCAAGAATAAATTCCATACTTATATCCTCCCATGACCTCTATGGTATAGGTAAGGGCTGATACAACCAAGTATTTTGGCTCACTCCTTTAGCCATTTGACATACCCTGCAACTCTGCACAAACTTTTTCACATCATGTGATAATTGAGGCCAATAATAATGCTCACTGATAATGGAAATGGTCTTATCCCAACCAAAATGTCTTGCCATTCCTCCACTGTGCTTCTCCTTTATCAGGTTCTCTCTTATGGAACTCCTCAGAATACACAATTGGCTTCCCTTAAACAACATGCCATCCTAGATTATGAAATCTAGCCACTTCGTCCTATCAACTATAGCAGGCTCCTTGCAAGCTTTCCAAGCCTCTGCAAAATTAGGATCTTCAAGATATAGTGTCTTGAGTTCATTGAACCCAACCACTTCAATCTACATCTCTGTCAACAATTTTTGCCTCCTACTTAAGACATCTACAACCCTATTTGACTTGCCACTCCTATGCTTTAAAAAAAAGGTATAACTCTACAAAAATTCTACCCATTTCATATGCCTCTGATTTAATTTTCCCTAACTACTCAGGTACTGTAATGCTTGATAATCAGTATATAAAAAAAAATTCTTTGACAACAGATAATGTCTCCATTTCTTTAATGCTTGAAATATTGCATAAAATTCTTGATCATATACATAGTACTTTCTCTTTGCATCATTTAACTTTTTACTGAAATAGGTAATGGGCTTACCTTTTTGGCTCATCACTAATCCAATGGCACAACCACTAGCATCATAATCCACCTAAAACACCTTATTGAAATCTGGGAGGGCTAAAAATGGTTGCTCTGTCACCTTCTGCTTCAATAGATCATAACTCTTTGCTACTCCAATGCTCCACTTGAAATCTTTTCTATCTACTCTCATTGTTTCAGTCAGGGGTGTACAAATACTACTGAAGCTTCTAATGAACTTTCTGTAAAAGTTGGCCAAACCATGGAAAGATCTCACCTCAGTAGCAGTTCTTGGGGTAGGCCATTCCAGAATAGCCTTCACCTTCTCTATGTCCATCTTGAGACCTTCTTCTGAGACAACAAACCCCAAGTACACTAACTCCTTCACAAAACTACACTTCTTTAGATTAATCAACAATTTCTCTTCTCTCAACTTTTCAAAGACTCTATGAATATGCATCAAACGCTCACCCAAGGACTTATTGAATATTAAAATATCATCTAAGTACACAATAAAAAAATTCCTTAGAAATTCTTTCAGTACCTCGTTCATGAGTTGCATGAATGTGCTCAGTGCATTGGTTCACCCAAAGGGAATGACTAACCACTCGTACAGGCCCTCCTTGGTATTGAAGGAAGTCTTCCATTCATCACCCTTTCAAATTTGGATCTGGTGATATCCATTTTTTCGATCTATCTTTGTGAAGTACTAAGCTCCACTCAAATAGTCCATCAGGTCATCCATCCTTGGCAGGGGAAATTTGTACTTGATAGTTATCTTGTTTATGGCCTGCGAGTCTGCACATATCCTCCACTCCCCATCCTTCTTTGGTGCTAGTACTACAGGTGTTGCACATGGGCTCAGATTCTTTTGAATCAAACCCTTTCTCAACAACTCTTGAACTTGTCTGTTCAACTCCTCATTTTCTGGAGGAGTCATTCTGTGAGCTACCTTATTTGGAAAACTATCTCCAGGGATCAAGTCAATCCGATGACTGATCTTCCCCATTGGTGGTAAACCCTCAGGTATGTTATCAGAAATAATCTCTTAAAACTCATCCAATAGTCCAAAAAATTCTACTCGCACTTTCTCACTATCTTCCTTTTCCATTCTAGGAATCAATGCATAACACATATGCTCATGCTTGATGCATTCTAAAAATTTCCTTCCATCGACAAAACAAATTCTAGCACTATTGCATACCTTTTCTTCATCCTTCTTTAGGGGTTTCAACTTATGGTGGACTCCATCCTTCATCAAGGAATAAGTGTTTACATGGCCATCATGTACAACACTCCTATCGAACTGCCATAACCTCCCCAACAACATGTGACATGCATCCATGGAGATGATATCACAGAGTACCACATCACGATAGCTTATGATCTTGAACTTCACCAGGCACTACTCATTGACCAGAACTTTGTGGTCTTTCTGCAACCAGGCAATTTGATATG
This sequence comes from Sequoia sempervirens, assembly GCA_007258455.2. Classification (NCBI taxonomy): domain Eukaryota; kingdom Viridiplantae; phylum Streptophyta; class Pinopsida; order Cupressales; family Cupressaceae; genus Sequoia; species Sequoia sempervirens. The sequence continues at coordinate 276,921,640 of VDFB02058242.1, read as the reverse complement.
GATGTGGATGCCTTTTCCTTTTGAGATTCAACTTTGTAGCCATCTCATCTGACACCAGACTATCTGTGCTCCCACTGTCAATAATGACATCGTGTGCAGCATTTGTCTTCACACTTGCACCTTGTGCAAAACAAATTCTTCCTTTGTTCTAGCTCCTTCTCTTCAATCACCAGGGCTCTTCTAACCACTAGGGCTTCTCCCCTTTCAACATCATCTAAAGGCTTGGATTGAGCCTCCTCATCTGCATGTGCAACCCTTCCATGACCTTTCAACCTTCTGTCTGTCCTTCCTTGGTGTTGTGGAAATTCATAGGCTTGATGCCCTTGTTCACCACAATGGAAACAAGTTCCTCTAAAACCACCTCTTTTGGGTCCTGGCTCAGATCTTCCTCATCCTCTACCTCTTTGATCACCACTGTTTTGATCACGAGGGTGGTACAAGTTATCATTCTTCTGCCTTCGACTAGTACCCACATCTTCATTTTTCCTTTCATCCTCATTTCAACTCCTAGAAGTTCTTCCACTACCCCTTCCGCTTTGACCTTGTCCTTTTTGCTTGCTATCAAATCTTTTGTTCAACTTCTCCTCAACTTTTAGAGAAAAATGGTATACATCCTCAATCGTGGTCATTCTGACCAGGCTTAGCTCCTCTTGAATGCTCGGTCGTAACCCATTAAGATAATGAGCTACCTTCTCCTTGTTGGCCTCTGCATGGCCCGTTTTAATGATCATCTTGTGAAAATCTTCTGTGTATTCTTTCACAAATCTATTTCCTTGCTTTGACCCTTGCAATTTCTTCAGTAGATCTAACTTGTAGTCCACTGGTATGAACTGCTTCTTTAGTTTCTCCACCATGTGATCCCAATTGTTGATCTTTCCTTTTCCTCTTTGATTTCTCTCCAACTGGACCTCTTTCCACCAAATATTGGCATGGTCCTTCAGCTTTGTTTTTGCAAACTTAACCCGATCTAGGTCCTCTAATTTTTCATACTCAAAATATTTTTCTAGCTCATTGATCCAATCGATCAACTCTTTTGGGTTTAGACTTCTAGAATAACTGGGGACTTCTATTCTAGCTCTTTTTTCGATCTTCAAAATGGCCCTAATCAGCCACATTTAATCTTTATCAATCGCTTCTTCTTCCTCTTCTACATTTGTATCTTCATCTTCACTTTCTCCTCTCCATCCTGGGTTTAACCCTCTTCTCATTTGTTCCTGCAATGCATCAATTTGTCTCTGGAGGGTTCTGAAACCCTTAGCCACAAATGGATCTCTTCCACCAATATTTCTACCATCTCTGCCACCTCTAGAACCACCATGCCTATCAGGCATCACTCTTGGAGGCATCTTAAATACCTCAAACCCACAACCATGGTCCTGGTGTGAACTACCTCATGATCGGCGATCTGTCCACATGCTCAAGAAAACCCGCTCTGATACCATTTGACGAGGGAGCAAACCTGAGACATAAAAAAATGATGCAAACAACTAGAGAAATTTTATTATTATTTAGAATGGAACTTCTTACATGCATAGGATCCCAAATCCTCGAGCTATACGATACATGTAAGCTACAAAAGTTCAAAAATTACAGAAGTTACCCTTTTCGCAGCATGTGAACTCTTTTCCCCAAAAAGCTACTCACAAATAAAAAACTAGCCCATAAATAGCCCCTTTTCAGTTTTGAGCCAAAAACAACATTCGAGTTATAAGTTTTGGCGGTTTGGTGCCAAAAATTACAAATTGAAATTAAAATTTTGAGTCCTAATTTGAAAATTTGTAATTTTTCAAAAATCGGCCAACTTCCAGAAGCCATAACTTTTGGTTCGGGACTCCATTTTTTGAACCATTTGAACCGTTGGAAAGGTCTCAGAGTGAACAATGTGCTACAAACCCATCCGCTAGCTCTAACAATTTATGGGATGATAAGGGACCGTTTAGTGCCTCAAATTGGACTCAAAAAGTTTTTCAGGGCAAAACACATAAACTAAAACTTGAATAACTTTCAAACCGTGAATGATCTTAACCTGATTCTTTTTCCAAAGTGCTTATTTTTCTATCCTAAACCTTCCCATAAATTTTCGTCTTCCTATGCCTTCAAATTCACACCTACTAAAAATAGCAGTTGAATAGAAAAAATAGAAAAACAGTTCTGAAAGTTGCGAATTCTTATTTGACGAAAAGGTTATCCAGAAATGCAAAAACATCTACAAAAAAAAAACAACAAGAACATAAATGGAAAGCATATTTTTGGGTGATGCAAGATTGCCCTCACACTACTGGATGCTCCTACATCATTGTTAGTTTTGGCAATACATTTAGGAAAACTAAATTTGACCAAAATAATTTGATTAACCTCTTTGACTTCCTATTAATAACTAGCTAGTCTTCACCCTTCATATTATATGGTTTTTCTTATGAAACAACAAACAATTGATTTCTATCAACAAACAAGTCTTCCATCTTTAGTGTCCATAACTCGAAATTATTTTGATTAGTTTTTATATCTTTATCCTTGTGCTTTTTGTAATTATAATTCACATAGAGAAAGTCATTTGTACAAATTCCAATGAAGAAAAAATTTATTATAGGAAAAGGAAACCATAACCTTTCAAATTAATCTGAAACCAAGATTTGATACTACATGTGGGATAAAATAAGTGTGATAAAACTATAAAACATTAGTATTGCATGGACAATTTAAAATTATAATACAATAAATGAAAATTTAAGTTAATACATAGTATTTTAACTTGGCAAACCCTTTTGGGTAAAATACATAGCATAGTAGAAGGTTTCGCTCATGCAAAATCTCAATTGTTCTTTAATACACTACCAAATTTCTTACTTCACCCTTAGACACATCAAAAATTGAACTTTCCATAGTGCATGAAATCATGCAAAAGATAAAGATGAGTATTTTAAATAAATGAATGAAACTAAAAAAGCCCAAAATAACACCATTTTTTAAAATATTAAAAAATTTTAAAAATAAAAATTCACAATTTTCTAATTAACTTACAAAATAGATTCCATCCTAACTATTAAACATTAAAAGTATACAAAACTTATTCAATTAAAACAACCATTTAAACTTAGAATTTTAATTAATCTTTAAACATTAATTTATTTAAATGACTTAAGTGTTAAAAGTAAATTGAAATCCAGAACTTTATATCTTTAAATAAAATAGTATACCATAACTTCATCATACATTCCATTTAGATATAAAATGCTAACTAATTATCCTATTTTAAAATTGTTAAACACTATTATTAACCATTTGAAGACATTGCTTCCAATTCAAAGAGAACTGTGCACCATTTCCCCTCAAGTATTCATCAAGAGTACATCCACTAACATATTCATACACCAAATAAAATATGTTTTCTTCAATACAGCATGCAATTAGAGAGACTAAATTTTTGTGCTCCTTACCTTGCAGAAGTTTCACTTCATTCTCAACAAATTTCTTGCTGTCTCTCCCTGCACGTTTTATTTTCTTTATAGCCACATCTTTATCTTTCAAATTACCCTTATATACTCTTCCAAAGCCTCCTTCCCCAATTTCGCATTGTTGGGTACAAAAGCTTTGCATTTGAATTATCTCATTATGTGTAAGGTTTGTGAAGGTGGGTAGTGAAGGAACTTGATCCAATTGGTCGATGCTACCCAATTTTTAGTTTGTCCATTTTCTATAGCTGTAGTAGGCTGAGGCGGAGAGGAACCCATTTTATAGCACGCATAGTAAAAAAGACCTTTTAGCAACTGTAGGAGCAGGATTCCACCAGCTGGAAAACGAAGATACAAATTATAAATTGAGCAATAACATTTGGTTACGCTACATAAAGGTGGTTCCAATCTGAGTTAGATAATGAGACTGATATTTAGATCCTTACCAACAGAAACAGAAGTTTTCCATTTTTGTTGTCTCCTGTTGGATTTGTGCTGGTTCTGTTGTTTCCCTAACATATGAGATTTATCAAATTCAATTAGTTCCAATAAGCATAAAATATGAATGGAAGAAATTTTCAATAAAACTTAATAATGGTAGATGCTTTACTTCAGGGAAACACTGAAGAATAGATGATATTCTTCAGAAGAGGTGGCAGACGAATTTATACACCTTTAATTGAAAATTTGAGAGATCCAACGTAATACTAGTAATTATCTTTGATGTTTGGAAAGGACAACTATCAATGTAGGATACTAGAGACCGTTAATCTCAATCCTGAATTGCCATTCTATTTGTAAACAAAGAATTTTGCTTGATATAGCCATTCCAATAAATTATTTTTGTCAAATTTAAAAGTGGGTTTGCAAAACGTGTTAAGCAAAGTACGAGATTCTGCTTTCGCTTGTATTTATTTGACATTTACTAGATTTGCAATTCTTATAAACATTGTAGTAGCTAATGGAAAACTATTTGAAAGTGGAAGAGGTGATCATTCAGATCCCTGAAGTGTGTTTTTGCCAACACATTTTAGACATTTTAATGTTATTTAAGATTTATCAAGAATGGTGTTAGATTGTTTTAGTTGAAGCTGGATTCAGTAAGTGTAAGTTATTAGTGTTTTAAATGTTGATACTTAGTTGAATTAGAGTATGTCTGTAACGTTTGCCAACTATCACAGTATATTATAGCTGGGTGAAGATGTTCTGAAAAATTGTAGTGTCATATTACCTTTCGAGACCTAATTTCAAATTTGAAACCCAAAATAAAAGATCTATCGGCTACAAATATTGTATAAATAGAACCCAAAAATTGAAAAAACAGAAAAACACCTTTACTATGGGAAAACCGGGAGAAATGTCAAAAGTATTGCTATCTGTACCACAAGACGATCAACAGCGACCTCTGCTATTATTGTTAATTTGGTCTAATTCATAAACGATGATAATAAAGGAAAACATCTTAACATACCAGTATTCCCATAAAGAGTACCAGTGCTTGGGGTCGAGCTTGGTTGGGGTTGAAATCTCGGAGTATTCCTATCTATACCACAAAGCGATCAACAACGTTATCTGCTATTAGTGTTAATTTCATCAAATTCATTAATCAAATTTAGTTGAAGGAACTTAACATACCGGCTTGATAAGGGATAAAATATACTCCGTAAAATTGTGGTATCCCATAACGGAATTTTAAACTTCAAAGCACAAATAAAATGGCTATCTATTGTGTAAAAGCAACCCCAAAATATGAAAAATACCTTTGCTAGTGGAAATGCCGAGTGGAAGAACAGGAGGTCGATGTTGGAATATAATTTCTCCCACTCATTGGGAATATAAATAAGACAAATATTAAATTGGAAAAAGACAAATCAAATAAGAATTTCTAGAAAGGGTTAGAAAGTTTCTAGCTAAGTTAGAGATTGTTCTAGAAGATAAACAAGCTGGCCTAAGTTCTAGAAGAGTCATTTGTAATTTTTAGAATGTATTTTGTAGTTTCCAGAATTACCTATATGTATTCTATGCTCTCTATAAAAGAGGCATCAAGTAATGGGTTAGATCATCAGGTGGCAAGATGGAAGTGATCATAGGCAATGCTATAGCATTCTGGCATATGTAATGTATTGAGTGATTAATGAAATGTGCAGCAAAACAGAGGATTTTTCGGTGAAACAATTTTGTGTTTATTTTTGAGTTTGTGTATTAGATCTATATTCCATCCACCTCCTTCATGTGGTATCAGAGCTGGTCGATTGCTGATAATGATATATGATCGCAGTTATTGAAGAGGAAGCCACTGCCAGTCAAAGCTTCGATTGCAGAAGAGGAGCAGCAACTGTGAAGCGCATTCAACCTTGTTTTTTCAGTATGCAGCAAGGAAAGTCTCAGGTGCCGATTGCTCAGGTTTGAAGCAGCAAAAGGAAGAAGTATTATATGTCTGTTATAATGTTCAGTTGCATATGCTACAGTTACATTTATCAGCTCATGTTGAATTCTTATAGCTAAAGCAATCTTATATTTGTTGTAGTAAGATGCTTGCTGATGATAAAGAGAATTATAATTAGAGCTACAACAATAAAAGTGGTGTGTTTGTTCAAAGGTTGTTGTTTTGACAGTAGAAAAGCCACATGGAGAATTTTCCATTGAAATAGGAGCTGCAGCTCATGAGACATAAATTACAGTGAATGGCTGAAGAAAAAAAAAGGTGAAGGGTTTCAAGGAATCTATGTAATAAACAGAGGTAAAGATTTATTTTATCAAAGGTAATTTTTATTGAGTTCAAAGTTTGTAGCAGTCGTTGATAAGGATAACTGAGATCGTTTTAAAATAAGAAATCACTGCTTACTGTTAGAGGCCACAACTAAATCAGTAATCGAGGGTTTACAGAATTCAAAGGAAGTCTGACTGAGAATGCCACATCACAGCCATCAGGGAGTGGAAATAAAAGTGACTTAGGTGCAGAAAGGTATGACAAGTAGTTTGAATTTGCAAATACGATAGATTGAATTTTTTTAAGAATGTTGTTTTATCACTATTGATGAGAAAAGAGGAATTCATGAGTGCTGTTGAAATTGCTAAAATAAGTAAAATAAAGGGTACAACTGTGGAAGTGTAGTCAAGCAAGCTGATTATTGTATTTTAGCTGCACTTTATTGATCCGAAGATAGAAAGATACAACTGCAACTGTTGAAGGAAATTGTGGAAGAGTGAAGGCAAGCGAAGATTGCAAAATTGAGGTAAGTTTATTTGTTTGATTCAATGGGAAAAGCTGATAGAGTAAAGAAAGAGAAAACAAAAGATTTAGAAGAAGAATTAATAAAAGTGAAGAAAGAAAATACAAGTTTAAAATGTGAAAAGGGTTTTTTAGAGAAAGAATTGGCAAAATTAAGAAAAGAAATGGGAGCAGAAAAATGTAGCCTTTTAAATGTAATTAGTGATTCTAGAGAGGCAATTGAAGAGCTAGAGGATAAGTTAAAGTTTGTGGAACAAATAAATAATTTGTAGGTAAAGAAATTGTGCAAATTTAGAGAGAAAAATAAAGAGCTTGAAGAAAAACTAAAATTGTTTGATGAGATTAATACAAGGAATGAGGAATTAGAAAAAAAGAGTGAAATTGATTGATGACTTAGAAGAGAAATTAAAGAAATTAGAAGAAGCAAATAGTTTGCAGATGAAGGAAATTACAAAATTGAATGAATGTTTGAAGTCAAAATCTGTATGTGATGTTTCTTGTGGTATAGAGGATTTGAATTCGTGCATTCATAAATGTGTTTTTCCTAAAGAAATTTGTGATAAAAATTTGTCAAAATGATAATGTTGTTAGATGTAATGGCAATAAAAAAAATGTTAGTTTAAAGATAATGGAAAGAATGGGATACAAAGGTAAAGGTTTATGAAAGCATGATCAAGGGATTAGAGAGCCAATTAAGCCAATAATGAGGCCAAAGCATGAAGGTCTTGGATATGTGATAGGTAAAGGAGATAATACAAGTGTAACCAAATTTGTTAAAGAAATGGAATGTGTGCAATGTTGTCATTGTAACAGGAAAGCGCATACAAATGATAGATGTTGGGACTTACATCCTTGCAGTATTTGTGGTTTGAAGAGTCATTCTAAAAAGACATGTTGGAACAGGCAGTGTGAGAAGGATTCTATGGAAGATTGTATGAAAATGGATTGTGGATGGGTTTACGGATCGAGTTGGCAAAAAATTACAGGTATGATCAAAAACTTGTTTAAGTATAAAATTTCACATGTGAATGTTGATGGCAATCAAGCAAGGTTTTCAAAAGGAATAATTGATAATAAGTTTGAAGATGATAGCAATCATGGAAAGGCAAGACATCTATAGAAGGAAAGACTCCAAGAAGTTCCAGATTCAAGTTTTGAAGAGTTAAATAGGTCAAGGATTGTCGCAGCAATTGGACAAGGACAAAGGAATCGTAAAGGCATAAAGATCATCAAGATGGCAAAGCAAAGGATTTGAGAAAGTTTGAAGAGTTGGTTGCAACCATAAGGCAAAGAAGAAGTCAACTATCAATGGAAAAAGAGATTGGGGAATACTACAGCATTCATGGTAGAAATTAGGGAGGAGTGTTGGAATATAATTTCTCCCACTCATTGGGAATATAAATAAGAAAAATATTAAATTGGAAAAAGAAAAATCAAATAAGAATTTCTAGAAAGGGTTAGAAAGTTTCTAGCTAAGTTAGAGATTGTTCTAGAAGATAGACAGGCTGGCCTAAGTTCTAGAAGAGTCATTTGTAATTTTTAGAATGTATTTTGTAGTTTCTAGAATTACCTATATGTATTCTATGCTCTCTATAAAAGAGGCATCAAGTAATGGGTTAGATCATCAAGTGGCAAGATGGAAGTGATCATAGGTGATGCTGTAGCATTCTGGCATATGTAATGTATTGAGTGATTAATGAAATGTGCAGCAAAACAGAGGATTTTTCGGTGGATCAATTTTGTGTTTATTTCTGAGTTTGTGTATTAGATCTGTATTCCATCCACCTCCTTTAGTCAAGATGTCGAAGTATTCCTATCTATACCACAAGACAATCAACAACGTCCTCAGCTTTTAGTATTACTTTCATAGAATTCTTAAACGAAGTTAGTTGAATGAAAGTAACTTAACATACCTGTTTGATAAGGAATGAAGTATACTCTATTTGCCCTTATGATGTCTGGGTTCTGGATGTTGTTGAGGCTTATTATGTCACCAATGTTGGAGTTAAATTTTCTAGTTATCTTTCAAAGCGTACCTTTTGGTGGAACTGCATAAGAAACAATTGAATGCCATCTAGGAATAGGGCATCCACAACCCAGAGCTAGCTCTATCTTATCTCCTATTTTGTATGTCCTGAATTGTTTTTCTGTCCATGCAATATGGCTAAAATACTTATCAGAAATCTATCTTTCATATAGATCCCCATCAAAAGTTTTCACTATATAATTCAACCTGTAAAAGAATCCCTCCACTCCCAAGAAATCTGAGCAAGAGCACTGAATTTTGGCCAAATAATTTGGCCCATTAAAGGGAGTCATTTCTTGGGTAGAAATGTTCAATCTGGATGCAATAGATTTCAAGGGTTCAGTAACATTACGAAGATAAATGTAAGCATCACAATTGATAACAGTTGAAGTGGAGCAATTAAGGGGTGTGAATGTTTCAGCCCAAGTTGAAGTGTAAAGCCAATATGAAAGTAAAACTGCTAGAAAAGCACCAGCTTTTGAAACTTTGTTCATGTTTACAAGGCTTTACCATATCATCAATCTTAATGCAATATTTTCTATTAAGGCTTGGGAGCTAAATATTCCATTTGCTTTATGTGTCTTGAGTTTTTTAGTTTGACTTCGACATTTATAATTAAAGTTTATTTGTGTAATAAATTATCAATCAAACAGATTGTGTAAAGAAAAGAAGTCTCAAAAATCTGTAGAGTAGAAATAGTATATATAATTTAAATTAAAAGTAGAATTATAGAAAGTAAGGGCTTCACGATGGTATTTTCATTTGGGAAAGTATATAAAAAGTGTAGTATAGTTAAATTTTGTATTCGAAAAATTTAATTGTTTTTCAATTTAATAATAAATCTTTTTTACTTCACTCTTAAGCAATTTAATAATAAATTTTTCAATTTAATTATTTGTGTAATAAATTATCAATCAAAAAGATTGTGTAAAGAAAAGAAGTCTCAAAAATCTATATAGTAGAAATAGTATATATAATTTAAATTAAAAGTAGAATGATAGAAAGTAAGGGCTTCACGATGGTATTTTCATTTGGGAAAGTATATAAAAAGTGTAGTATAGTTAAATTTTCTATTTGAAAAATTTAATTGTTTTTCAATTTAGTAATAAATCTTTCTTACTTCACTCTTAAGCATATGGAGGTATAAATAGATATATTAAAAGAGGTTTTATACATTATATGAAAGTATGCAAAATATAAATATTAATTTTTTAAAATATGAATACATTTTTTAAATATTTAAAATAACACAACTCCAAAAAATATTATTAAAGATTAGAAAAGGTTGATCACATCTAGATTATTGACAGGGCATCTAGACTATTAAACCCCAAAATTATACAATACTTATCCAACATTCTTCCCCTCGTTAGATACTTTCACAAAAAGAAGATAGTGGTACAATATAAAAGAAAAGGTAGGTGGCAAAAGTTGCACCCTAAAATTCTATACGAGACCAAGTCCAAACTAAAGGAAAAGAGTCCAAGGGATAAGCTTGAACATAATATAGAAAATCTAAGTAGCTAACACAACATTAATAATAGGGGGGTCTTTATTGTCAGGTTCTCCTCAAGCATCATTGGGGAAGGATTATCATCAATCATCTCCTAGCTAGTGAGAACCCTTTTCTTTAGGAGCATTCTTTGAAGGTTGTTGAGATTGAACTAGAGAAATGGTCCACTCTAATTTAGAAGATTTTCTAGAGATTGGCTAACAAAGAGCACCATTCCAATTAGAAGAGGTTAAAGGTACCCATAAGCACAAAGACGAAATACCAATGACATTCTCTATTTCTTATGGGCTATGATCCATAGAACTAGGAACTATAGTCTTTTCTAACAAATTAGTTGTCACCTCACCAATGTCATCAAGAAGATGAAGAGGAGGGAGGAAAAACTCTAGCGATACTTTATAGAGTGTTACCTCAATGATCCAAAGTCTTTTACAAATGTGTCATGTCATGTGTAAATTTTATTTCTTGCATTTGAATCTACATAAAAGAATTAGAGTAAATCATAGCTTTAGTATATAAAGAGAAATAAACATCAATTGAACATCCTAAATAAAGTATTGCATTTTTTATTTTTCTAAATGAGAAAAAATTCTATCATAAAATCATGTGAAATCTACATATACTTGGGGTTGGGGCCCTAGCTTGATTGGCTAAATCTTTCTTGTTGCAGGAGGTTGGTCATGAGGTCTAGTCTCCCCCACCCCCGTGGTACCAGAGGGCATGTTGTGCCAACGCCACTGGTCACATTAAAAATTTTACCAGGCGCACTATAGCTTATAGGGGGTCGTGCTACCTGATTCCTATAGTCTAAAAATAAATAAATAAATAAATAAATAAATAAAAATCTACATATACTTGAAATGAAGATAATGCCAATCTCATATCAAAATCATATGCCATGAAAAATGAGAAAGTTTAAAAGTCCTATAAAAATCATGAATCTAATTCCAAACATCTTGACCTCTTTTAGAAAACTAGAAAAGATGCTTGATCTAGTCTTTAACTATCTATAAAATGGACAACAATAATTATAAACTCTCAAATATGTCTAGTGAGAACTAGGTAGAAGGCCTTAATAATGAATGCACCAAGAAAATGGGTTGGTTTAGGCTTAAAAATGCAATGTACTAGTCAAAATACTTATTGAAATATAGCCTTAATCCTTCTACATTTTTTTTGTAGAAGGATAACAACTATGCTAGATTCGAATATTCAAATGAAACCCTAAGTAACTTAGATTGAACTCACTATCTAAATAGCAAACGACACATAAAACTATCAAAAACCTATGATAAATGAGACCATCATTTCTAGGATTTCATTAAGATGCAAATCAACAAGGTGTATAGATTGAGTTTAAATGTTCAAGATGAGCCAATTAGACTTTGATTTGATCCTTTGAGTCTTAGGAATGAATTGGAAATTATCTCAAATGATTGACCTAATTAGACTATATGACCTAATAAGATAAGTGTAATTTTTTAATAATTGATAAACAAAAATAGTCAAGTTTTGATAGATCTAGAAGGTGTGGAGGACTATGTACCTGCTCATAAAAATTGGTTTAGATGTTCCTACATGGATTGTATCACTCCATGGAGATTCACTCTTTGAAAGAGGGCCTTGCTCGATTTGTGGGGTCCTCCGGTGTTGGATCTATGCTTTTGTTTTCTATCTACAAATTTGTTGGAATGTAATCAGTAAATTTTGTAGGTAAGTTTATGTGTCTTCACAAGGCTGATGACAACAATTGCAACAATTCAAAATGGACCTTCAAAATCTCTTCAATCCTCTTCAAACCTATAACTTGCACATTCATAAAGAGGGAAAATGTTAAATTCCATATAGAGGCTTCCCTTAGTCAAACCCCATGTAAGTGTTCCCACTTCCACATTAACAATACTAATGATAAACCAATAATGAAAAGGAAGGAAATAATGAATGAACACAATGCTAAAAGTCACCACCCTGCAATGGCTTCCTTGAAGGATTGAAGTCATGTACATTAGGGTATGTACAAGATCATCATGGTAAAAACAGGCCCTTAAGTGGAAAATTTTTTAGAAAAATTAGAGTTAGGAAACTTCATGTAAAAATTTGAATAAGTTATCTATATTATTTCAAAAATAAGTAAGAATAGAATTTGTAGAAAATTAAATGTAGTTTCAAAACTACTAAGTTTGTTTAAGGAAAAAAAGTCTATTTGGTGAAAATTTGAAATTTCAATGTAGTATTACTTAAATTTCAGGGAAAAAATAAGAAGTAGGTGTCTTTCTAACTATCCAAACAACAATTAAATGATGATTATTTTTTATAATATTTTAGATATAAGTAGAGAACTCATGTCCTGATGTGATGCATAATTTTTGGTAATATTTTTTCCACGTAAATAATTAATTATGAATTTATTATTACAACTTTTAAAAAATATAAAAAATCTTATTTCTAACCACCTTAACTTGGTCAAAACTTCATGAAATTCATTTTTTTCTTTTTTTAATCCTATAGTATGCGAAGCATAGAATGTGATGCATGTTTTGGAATCAAAGAATGTGATATTGTATGAAAGTTACAGATGTTTTTCAATTAGCCTATCAATTTGTACTTTATTCATAATTCGAATAGAAAATGAATAATAATTACTTATTACATTCAAAGTAAAGCATAATTTATATTGGTGGAAAGTTGAGAATCTCCTTTAAAAACCCTTTCCATTTCATCAATTTTGGGTAGGAAAAAAGCCATCAACCACATACCGATCATATTGGCACTTTTTGGCCCATCATGATCTTGCACATACCCATCACTTCAACAATCTTAGATCTTGCTCAATCAATTTTCTTGAATTCTTGAATGCTTTGGAGACCTACAACAATGTCAGCATTCACAAAACATGAACATGAATACACCTAGAATTTGACATGAAGTTGGATCTTTAATTATTATAATAAAATTTGATGGTTTTTTCTTAATTATGTATCTTAGATTTCAGATGATAAAATAACTAGGTATTTATATGCATTTTTCTAACTTCCCAAAAATTAGATTCCAAAAGATGACACTTCATATTTTAATTTTGGATGTTAATGTACCACCAACAACATATTTGAATTTTGGTCTTGGATAAGAGAGAGGACTCATTCATCCATGGGAAACTAGGTCCTACCCCAAATTTATAGAACACTCAAAGTCAGGGATAATTAAATGATTGGACAAATTTTTTTAATTCTTGTCCTTCAAAAAATGGTAAAAATTATGCATTGGAATGCATAATTTGGAAAATTAGGAACTAATAGTGTGAAATTGTTAAGGTATACAATTTTCTACACTACATTTAGCTCCCACTTTAGTGAGAGTATGAATTTATGATCAGACTCACTCTAATGTAGAAAAGTGTGTCAAGAGGGGTTCAATTGTACAAATTTTGAAGGAATGAGATGAATAAGGATCAAGTAGGTTGATCAAGCCCCCAAGACCTAAGATCCCATGGAAAACCAAGATAAGCACAAAGGAACACACATGTATGATATGCAACAAGATAAGATACAGAAACATACATGTCTTGAAACATGAACTACAAAAGAGGTTATGGAATATGAAGTTGTATTATGTTAAGACCCATACAAAATACATTCATGTCTCACACAATATAAAAGTATGATATTTTCTATGTGAATCATAAAATGGAATGCACACAAACTAGTGAAGTTCAATATTCACTAGGTGAGCAACCAAGATAGAATGGGAAACACACTACGTCTACAAGGTGCACCCATAATGGTGGAAAAATGGAAAACACACATGAGGTCTACAAGGTGTTCCTAACTATACCAAGAGTTATACTCCTTGATAATCTTGATAAGGTGCCACAAGATGCAATGCTAATGCTACACTAAATTGAACTCTCATGAACAAGGTGACACAAAAAACTGCCAATATCAATGTCAATTGTTAACACATCACTAAGTCCAACACCTATGAACAAAGTGAAGCAAAATAATTCCAATGTATGCCCCAACTTTAAATAAATTAAAACACAACATTCTATGAGCAATTAATTTAAAGTAAAATATGATAAATGCTATGTAAGAAAGGATCACAAGAGCTTATTTGGAAATTCTTATGCTAGTGATATGTTTCCAAATAAACTAAATAATGATGAGAGGAGAAAAAAAACATTTTGGGTTAGCATGGAAGAGACCTAAATGTCTAAACGCTTTGCATTATCCACAAAAGGAAACACAAGACAAAGAAAATATAAAGTTTATGACATATAGAACAATTGAGATACATATAGAAGAATTTCACAATGGGTTTGTTTCCTTTGTATCCTTGTGCCAACAAAGCAACAATGGTAATACAAATAATTTTCACAAACATAAAGACACAACAAGAAGCATAGTATGGGAGATCACATCACATACAAGCAAACACAAAGAATATAGAAAGAAAATACGCTAAAGAAGTACTTCATATGTGAGCCAACCTAGAGTAGGATGTATGCATGCCAATCTTTATCATCATAAATAGAAGGTGGAAAACTAGCCAAAGGGACTACAAAAAGTGTAATACTAGAAGTATCTCTAGCTGCAACATGTGGTTGGTCATTCTCATCAGGAGGATCATCATGTTTGTCCCCATCTAATTTCGTTTCCTTTGAAAATAAAATGTTAAGCTCATTATGCACCTCTCCATCAATTTTAGAAATATCATCATCATGCAAATTGATCACAATGGGAGGTTTAATGGAAATTGCATTAAAATTCTCTTTGTTTGTTTTCTTGTTTCGGTTCTATTTCTTATTTTAGTCAAAGTTAGATTTCTTCTTGCGTCATTTCCATGGTTGTTGGACTATCATGCACTATTTTTTTCTTTTCTTCCAATTGGCAAGTAATTGTAGGAAATCTACACTTATTCTCTTTAACATTTCTATTTCTTCATGCATGATTTTCAAGTTGTGATGGAATGGGAGCATGGGTTATCAACCATTTTCTTCTATTATTCCCTTAGGGGAGGATCTGAAGGAACTTTCAAGGGTTGGGAAACCATTGTCTTTTTGGTTTATAAGCTTGTTTTATCTTTGGATACACAAAAGGAATCATTTTATTATCTCTTGGTATTTTTTAAGAGATGGGTAGAGGAATTGCATCATACTTATCTTGGTTACTTGGAAGGGTTTTTGGCTCAATCATAGGTTCATCGTGATGGGATGAGGAGAGGAAACAACCATGGAACTATCACATTTAGGAACATTACTAAGAGATAACTCTATTATGTGCTTTCCTTTGAATTTTTTATATGACTTAAAAAAATATTCATGAGGCTTTATAGGTTTTGTAGTGTAGGGAATTATATACCTTTACAATCTCACACTATGTTTAGGTCCTTTAATTAAATGGACTTAATTAAGCTTCTAATTTTCTAAATTATATATTCCAAGGCCTTATTTTTCCTTGTTTCTGAAAGGAGAACCAATATTTAATTAATGTAATTCATATTTTAAAGACCCTCCAATATGTGTCTCTTTTAATTTTAGGCTAGGACCAATTTTCCCAAGGGAGAATGGGTCCCCCTTAACCTCTAGGTCCTAATTTTTAATATGTTTTTGGTAGTCTTTTAATGATTCAAATTTCATATGCAATTGCCAGCTTTTAGAATATTTTTTTTGGGAAAATAGATAAACACCTATAAATACATCATCTTTTAATCAATTGTAATCTAACAATTAAGAAGTTACATGATTAAATATTCCTCTTAGAAAATATTATTGACAACATCATTCAAGAGCAGGTTTTTCAGTCATTTTTTGCAGCATTCAAGATCCTATCATCATGTTCAAGATTATGTGTGTTCAATAATCCAAGCATACAAGTACCCAAAAAATCAAGAAGAGAAAGATCAAGTTCTTTGGAGTGATGTTTTTGACTTCAATCCTCTAAGGGAATCCATTAAAGGTTTTGGTGAGTTGTAACAAGCAAGTGTTCATTCATCATCTCCTTCCATTTTTCAATTTCCATTATCTTCCTATCAAGGTTTAATTACCAAACTTGGGGTTTGACCAAGGTAAACCCCTATTTAAACAAACAATTTTTCCTCTTGTTATATGTGTATATTATAGGTTGAAGAAAGATTGAAGAGATCTTGAAGAACAATTTTTCTTTGGTGCATTTGCGCTCATCATTGGTTTCAAGCCATGGAAACTAGGTTGCAGATTTTATTTCCAACTTTCTATTAGTGGGACCTATGCCAAGAAGAAGCCAAGATCCAACATCAACGGACTATCAAAACTTATTCCAGACACCTTAACTAGGACCCATTCTCCCTAGGGTGAACCTGTCCTTCAATAGAGGTCAAAATCAAATTTTGGTTTTAGGTACATGTGTCCAAACCCTTCTCAAATCTACCTACAACTATAATTTTGATTTTTTTATATTCAGGAAATTGATTTTTTTGTTCATTCTTACTGTTCCATTATTTTAAGTGCATCAAATCATTTACATTTAGTTCCTGCTCTTCCTACTGTCATAAGGAATTGAGAATCAAGTTTGATTGGCTCACTATTGAGGTTGAAATTCAGTCTCTACACCTTGTGATCTATTTCCTAATAAAATTTGCGAAAAAGATCCACCTTTCATTGTAGATTCTTTGCATGTAAGATCTAGGATACACCACTTTTTTCATCCATTCCATTTTAGCATTCCCCCAAATTCCCTATATTTCATTTTGGTGAATCTAAAAATATATATCATCTTTTATAATTTGGAGATCATTAAAACCCTAGATCTGGGTCTTGCATCACCTTGCTTTACATTACTTTTAGGGTTACAAATTGCATATTTGCATCATCTAAATTCATAAAAATAAAAAAATATTGCACACATTTTGTATATTAGATTGCATAAAAGTGTGTTTCAATCATTTAGATTAGAATTACTTCCAAAAATTGGATTAAAAAAGTTGTCATTTTTTTCATACATTGTCATTCAAATTGCATTTGCATTTCATCAAATTTCTAGAAAAAAATGTCACTAAAGAATTTGTTTTCAATTAGGAACAATAATATTAAATATCAAATGAAACTATAAACACTAAAATTTTTCAAAGGCTTGTGATTTCTAAATTCTCCATCATTTCCTCTTTTGTCTTTGATAATTAAATAATTAAATAATTTAATTATTTTCTAAAGTCATAATTCTTCTATTAATTAAATAATTTTTATTTAATTAATTCATTTTTTTATCTTTATTCCTCCCTGATTAATTAAATAAATTTAATTTATTTAATTACTTCACTAATTAAGTCCTCTTCTTTCTAAAATTAAATAAATTCTTATTTATTTAATTTTTGTCCACTTTCCACTATAATTAAAATATTTTTTAAGTATTCATCAGCCTTTTCTCTCATAAATTAAATCCACTCTCTTGAATTTTGAATTAAATCATTATTTAATTCAAAATGATTCCTTTTATCACATTCCTCTATAATTAAATAATTATTTAATTATTTAATTATTCATTGGCCAACTAAATTGAATAATTTTTATTTTTTAATTTCTCCTATCACCTCTTTATCCGTGTCAATCTTATCTTCCACATCAAATCTTATCTCTTGACATCTCATTTAATTATGGCCCTTGATTGAATTCTCTCATAATTCAATCTCAAACCCTTCATCTTTATCATTGCCCTAATTTTTCCCTAACCCTATTTCATACAACTTTCAATCTTGGCCATTGTTTAAGATATCTTATTGGAATCCAATCTCAATTGTCAATCTAAATCAGACCTTGCCTATAAATCAACCCTCTCATAAGCCATTTAGGAGGTTGATTCTTCAAGTATCTTTATGTTGTCAAAATCATTCTTGAATCATTCATCTATCATCTCCATCTCAATGTTATTCTACTAAATTGAGCAACCAACATATCAAATCAATCGAATAATTCATCCATCATTGCATCTATTTGAGGTACTAAAGATTTGGATTGGGTAATGCATGTTATTTGTTTTATCATTTTTATTTTATCTAAATTTTTCATATACAAAAACATTCAAAATTTAATTTTTTAAACCCCTTTCTAAGGACTCATTCAACCTAGGGTGAACCTATCCTTTTCTACGCAATTTTCAAAAAAATTGCACATTTATGTATGTTTGTCTGGTTCATACTCCTTTACTAACACATCTCTATTTTAGTTTCAAAAATTGCATATTTCTATATGTTTCCATTCATTTTAATTAGAAAGAAAATGTGCATTGTTTGAAATCCAAATTTGCATTCAAAAGTAATGATTTATTAGGTTTATGCATTTAATATCAGTCAATTATCATATTCATATCTAAAATTTGCAAACATATTTCCTTTTCAAACATATGGTTTCCATAAGGTGTCACATGGCTTGTATGAATTTGTCACCTCTCTACTTATTACCATAGCCTAAGCAAAAGAAATGAAACCACCGACAATCATGTTAGTTACCCTCATAAACTCTATTTCATTAGTATGAATGTTATAATGCTAGAGGGTATGTGTAGGATCATGATGGGCCAAAAAGTGGTGATATTATGGGTATGTGTAGGGTATGTGGGTTACAACTTTTTTTTTACACAAAATTGATGAAACGAAAAGGGTTTTTAAATCTAAAGCTTTCAAATGGTATCACATTTTTTGAATATAAAACATGTGTCACATTCTATGTTTAACATACTATAGGATTAAAAAAAAATGAATTTCATGAAGTTTTGACCAAGTTAAGGTGGTTAGACATGTGAGTTTTTATATTTTTTAAAAGTTGTAATAAGAAATTCATAATTAATTATTTACTTGGAAAAATATTACAAAAACATATGCATCACATCTGGACATGAGTTCTCTACTTATCTATAAAATCTTATAAAAAAATATTATCATTTTAATGTGGTTAGGGTGGTCAGACAGACACCTACTTCTTATTTTTTCCCAAAAATTTTAGTACCACTACATTGAAATTTCAAATTTTCACCAAATAGATTTAAAAAAAAAAAA
Organism: Sequoia sempervirens; assembly: GCA_007258455.2. Taxonomy (NCBI): domain Eukaryota; kingdom Viridiplantae; phylum Streptophyta; class Pinopsida; order Cupressales; family Cupressaceae; genus Sequoia; species Sequoia sempervirens. The sequence continues at coordinate 276,902,393 of VDFB02058242.1, read as the reverse complement.
AAACCTAGTAGTTTAGAAACTACGTTCAATTTGCTACAGATTGTATTCTTACATATTTTTGAAATAATATAGATAACTTATTCAAATTTTTATGTCAAGTTTCACAACTCTGATTTTTCTAAATTTTTGCCACTTAAGGGATTTTCTTTCTATGATGATCTTGCACATACCCTAGAGAAAACAATCATGGATAATCCAGAAAATTCTAGACTCCTAGTAATTCTTATCCCCATAGCCACCCTCCTTGTGAAGAAGGTTCCTTAGTGTTAGAAGAATCAATCATTGATTTCCATAAGAATCATGTTTGTGCCTCTCATGATTCTTCTTTCACTTGGAAAGATATTATGGCAGAAGAAGATGATATCATTAACACATTCCTTAGCACCACTTTTCCTAGGCTTCATTCACCTTCTAATACCTCCCCTATTTGTGCTAAAGATACCTTGATAAACCCAATTGTTGACCATCATGAAAATCTTGTTTATGTCCCTTGCACCACCTCTCCTAGTAGGAGAGATTTTTTGGTGCAAGGAGATAGAATATTTTATTAAATTCTTTCAAAAGATAATAAAGTTACTTATAAGGATAAAAATAATAAGGTCACCTTAGATCCTCCTCCTTTACACCAAACCATTTCCCAACCAAGAAAAATGGATAAGTGTTCAAAGAATACTATAGTCCATGATCCTCTTGACCATTTACATTCCCTATTATATGAATCCAAAACTAATAATGATTTCTTCAGAATTTTATACTGTGATTTGATTAAATTACCCCCTAAATCACACAGATTAACTAGAAAACAAAGAAATCAAAATAGACCATATTGTGCATACCATAGAATTTTTGAACACCATACAAATAATTGTACTCACTTGTAGTAGCTATTAAGACAATTTGAGCCCTCTAAGGATAAAATTGGATAGCATGCACAAGCTTTTCTCCTTTCCATGTGATAGTTGTATAATCTTAGCATACTTATTATTACATGTACTACACTTTATGCAAATTATATTTCCTTTTTCAAGGACAAACATATGATCATCCATTTTCAGCCCATCCTTGTCCTACATTTGGGGGGAAAGGGGTTAGGTAGCCTTGTCCTAGTATGGTACTCATTTTTTCCCCTTTGTCTAGTTATCTACCTTTCATATATGATGAACAAGATTGGGATGCAGATGACTTGTTGTAGGTTGGATCACATGTGTCATACTATCTCTTTCTTTTCTTTCTATGTTATTTTTTATTTCATGTATGTAATGTGATCCCTTGTATCTTGCTACTTGGTGTGTCTTTATGTTTGTGAGCTTTCTTTGGGTAACCCTTGTTACTCTATTGGTGCATGGATACAAAGGAAGTGAATATGTCATGACACTCTTCTATTTGTATCTCTATTCTTCTATATGTTGTAAACATTATTTTATTATTTTATCTTATATTTTTCTTTTAGGGATGATGCAAGGTATTGAGACATTTAGGTCTCTTCCATGTTGATTCAAAATATTTTATGTGTTTTCTCACTCTATGTGTCATTCCTCTTTTGTGTTCACTGTTCTACAAAGTATTTCAAAATGATGATGGTTCCAAGCTCTATTATATCATTGTAGCAATGACATACTCTCACCCAAAATTCTTGGATCCCTTATGTGATTCCTTTTATATTGCATGTGGGGGAAACCTCCTTTTCCATGATATAGATTTATTTGGAAACATATGATTGGAATAGGGATTTCCAAATAAGCTCTCATGGAACTTATATTAATTGACATTTATTATTTTCTACTTTGAATTAATTGTTCATAGTATGGTGCTTAACAATTTCTTTAAAGTGGGGGCATACATTGGCATTATTTCAATTCGGTATTGATTATTATTTGGGCACTCACTTTTGGGGACACAATTTTTGTGATGAATTTACCCATGTGCTACCTCTCTTATGAGTGCACACCTTGTAGACCTAGTGTGTGTTTCTCATCATTTTTCCTCACCTAGTGGACAAAAAATTTAGATTATCCCATGAGTATCTTATATTTTGTTTGCATAATGGAAAAAACGTTTTCACTTGTGATTTTTTTTATGGACAACAGTGCAACAATGGCTAGTCCATTATTTTCCTTTTTTCTTTTTTGCATTAGCTTTAACATTGTATGCTAGTGTATCTTGTCTTGTTGCACATATCTTACACATCTTGTGTTTCCCTTGTTGAACACCTGGAATAATGAGAGGGAGGGGATTAATTAGTATTCACTAAAATTCATTAAATTTAGCAAATTTAAACATTCGTTCAATGCATCACATTAAACTTGCAATATTAGAAAGGTACATACAAACCATACATTATATCAAAGAACACAAGAACACTAGATTTACATAGAAAACCCAAAGAGGGAAAAACCATCATGAAGATTAGCTCACAATATATTATAACTGGTTATAAGATATTATAGAATGGCTCACTGTTAGGTGGATGCACTATCCAAGAAATAGAAGATATGCCTCACTACTAGAATAGAAATAAAGCTGGCTCACTCCCAGAGATTTGAACTGATATAATGCACCTACAATATGCTAAAGAAAGTTCCAATTAAGCTTTATAAACTAATTTAACACACTCCATGCTTCTCTATTATCATACTCTTCTCTATCTTTCTTTACATCACATTTGCATCACATTGGCACTCTAATAAAATAAAATCTATACAACAACTAAATCATCCTACATTTATATGCATTACATTTGTAACCACCTACAACATTAATTCAGTTGACCTAACTAGGTGAAATGTGTAAACCGATGACCTATCATCTCAAGATCCAACCATACACACCTCACAAAATAAATAAAAAACATATAACACATCAAAATAGATCCAAAAGGACCTATAATTACTCCCATAAGTTCAATCCAAACTTACTTTAACCCTACATGACCTCAAACCTTTTAGGTTGACACTGTTGGAAAAGTGACAAAGACATGAACCAACTATTCATCTATCTTTTAACATACAACCCTCCCAAACACATGCTAATTTGAAAAAAAAAACTTCAGACACCTATAAACACTCCCTCCAAATTGCATAGCAATACAATCATCCATAGTAGAATATAGAGCATTACAATCAAGTATTCAATAAATGTAACTCTGCCATATTGAGAGTGATACTCCGTCAACTCCAAATCCAACTAAGGAGGGCTTAAATATGTGAAAATTTAGATTTAGATTCCTCTAACAAGTACCAAATTACCTCATAATATGATAAATAGATTCTTCATAGTAGAGCAATTTGGATCTCAAAATTGATTTACTATTTATTAGAAATTATGCTCTGGGACTTAGGAAATTCTACAAGATATTTGGTTTGCATCGAAGCAACAAAAACTACAACTATGCAATGCAATAGGTTTCTGTTACTAAATTCAATCCTTCTCATCAGATAATAGAAATACATCAATGTTTATACTAAAAAAATGTTAACATCAATGAAAACACCCTAGTAACATCATCTATCATACATCTTCCAATATTATCAATGATAAACTTCCAACAATCTACCCCTTTGTCATTGATGGCAACATGCCTAAACTATTTTCCAAACTATTTTCCCCCTTTGACAACAAGGGAAAGGGGCTCTCAATGTCAAACTTGGCAAGCTAATTCAACTATTCTCCCCCTTTCTAGACATATATACATATATATGCATGAGATTAAGTCCCACTTAAAAACTTATCCATCAAATAATGGTAAAAAATGTATTGCAACATTATTTACAACTTTCACATATGTACAAAGAAATATGGAATTGGATAAATAAAACTAAAATGTACATAATCAATTGGAGGAGGGAAGAATAATCTTTTAATACACCTTCAACTTTGCAAGGTGTGACTCCCAATCCTTATTTCCAATATCCCAATCCTTCTAGGGGTATGTGTAGAATCATGATGGGCCAAAAAGTGGCGATATGATGGGTACGTGTAGGGTATGTGGTTGACGACTTTTTTTTTTACCCAAAATTAATGAAATGAAAAGGGTTTTAAAGGAGATTCTCAACTTTTCACCAATATAAATTATGATTTACTTTGCATTTAATAAATAATTAGTATTCATTTTCTATTTGAATTATGACTAAAGTCCTGATTGATAGGCTAATTGAAAAACATCTATAACTTTCAAATGGTATCACATTTTTTGAATCCAAAACATGCATTACATTCTATGCTTTGCATACTATAGGATTTTTAAAAAAAAAATCATGAAGTTTTGACCAAGTTAAAGTGGTCAGACATACAAGTTTTATATTTTATAAAAGTTGCAATACAAAAATCATAATTAATTATTTACTTGGAAAAAAATTACCAAAAAATATGCATCACATAGGGACATGAGTTGTCTACTTATATATAAAATATTATAAGAAAATATTATCATTTTATTGTGGTTAGGACAGTCAGAAAAACACCTACTTATTTTCTCCCTGAAATTGAAGTACTACTGCATTGAAATTTCAAATTTTCACCAAATAGATTTTTTTTTTAATTAAACCTAGTAGTTTAGAAACTAAATTTAATTTGCTACAAATTGTATTCTTACATATTTTTGAAATAATATAGATAACTTATTCAAAATTTTATGTCAAGTTTCCTATTTTTTTTTCCACTTAAGGGCCTATTTTTTCCATGATGATCCTACACATACCCCTAGGAAAAGATAAGCATGTTGCTTTGGCTTTCAAATTGCATAAGGAGGTCTTCTCCTTGATCCAGTGAACTATGTACCAAGTTATTTTGTGCTAACTTCTCTGCATGTACTACAACACTTGTCTAGGAGGTAAGCCTTGCACTTATTAGATCCCTCAGTTGATAATATTGGATAATTATCTTTTCTTTTTGTTCTTGTAGCTAGAAAAATTATTTGTGCAAATTTTCAATTGCAACCCTTATAGCACCACTTATTCCATTAACTAGATCATAGAATTTGGAGGCCTAAGCAATATGTGACTCAATTGAGTCCATTTTTTCCTTGATGATCTTTATTGAATTAGGCTATTTTAGACAAAATTGAAACAAAAATCGTGCTTTATCCAAACACTTTTATACATGTTTCATATTTCTTACAATTTGGTATGTGTAACACTGCACTTGTCATAAATTTTAGTCAATCTTCTATCAATAGCCTTCTTTATTAATTCTTTTTCCAATCTTTCTTCCAAATTGGAGGAATAGTCTTTAAAAGAATCTACTAGTAGCTTCAATTTTTCCACATTGAATAAAGAATCATCAACAAATACTCTAGGAATCCTTTCTTGCAACACTTTGAATAATTCTTCAATCAAGTATGTTCTCTTTTTATGGGTTTATAATATTTCCTTCCTTGTGGAAGCATGAAACACACCACCAATTTGAATTTTCTATAAGGGAGATATTTTTTTCCATGTTTACTTAACCCTAGTCCATAGGAAGTTGTAGCAATTGTGTAGATACAATAGGTTCAAATTGTAGCTACATGTCCAATAGACCCTTGAGTGAATCACCAGAGGATTCATCAACAACCTTTGTTCTCCCCTCTTCCTTCTCCACACTCTTCTCCTTGTCTACACTTCCAAAATATTCCTTGTTCTTCTTTTCTTCAAAAGATTTCTCATCATCTTCTAGAGGAGGCTAGTCTTCAATGGTTTGTGCCTCGAAATTCTCTAGGTTGTCTTGTATATAAACCTCTTATTTTTGTATTGTTTTTACTTCATCTTTTTACATTTCATAATCCTTTTCTTCTCCCACATTCTCCACTACCAACGATGCATTACCTGTAGCCACATCTTCCTACACCTTCTCTTCTTGCTGCCTAATCTCATTTTCTATTGCATTCTCAATAGTTTCATTAATTTCTAACACAAACTTGTCTCATATTGCATTTCAATTTCACTATCCGAAGACACTCTCAATTCATTTTCCAATTCTTCTATATTTTATAGTGTCTCAATTTTCAACCTCTCAATATTGTCCTTTTCCCTACTTATCAAGGTGTTGAATCTTTGTTTTGTTCTAAATTTTCTACTATAGAATTGTGCCAATCTTGATTTATCTTCATTAGAAAGAGAAGAACCAATCTTCTTTAGGGAATCTTTCCTTATATTGACATCCTCATCTATTGCCTCTTGTCTTCTCACACTAAAAAAATTCTTCAGATCATCTGTAACTGATCTTCAATTTGTGCCAAACTAGTATGGAAAATTACAATATACTTCATAATTGCTTCCTCTATTGTAGCCTTGTCTACCTCATTTCAATGTGAATACATTTTGGCAGTCTCTTCTAGCATTCCATGCTCAAAAATTCCATTGAAAAATTTATCTTTCCTTAGTGGGATGTGTTTTATTTTTGGATAGGATTTATCTTTCTTCTTCCCCTTAGCTTTTTCTAGCTTTTCTTCTTTTCTAGACTTCTTCTCTCTCACATGAATGCTTCCTTTTGCTTCCTGACTTCCTCTTCACTACCAGTATTAATAATGTCTAATTTTTTTTCTTTATATTTGTCTATTAAGAGACATTAGATTTTATTTTTTGACCCAATTGAGTTCCTTCTTCTTCTTCTTCATCATCATCATATCCAACATACCTTTCTCTGGTAGCCTTTTCTTTTACTCTTATTTTCTATAGAGCACTCTATTCTTTCACATTAGCACTAGTTGACTCTTTCCTCTTAGATCTAACAAAAAATTTAGTCCCAAAGGACTTAGGAGCATTCAAATATTGGGTATATCTCCTACCTAACCTTTTAGCACTGGGGGCACCTATAGAGGACTGGGTATGCCTTTGTATTTCTCCACAGGTCCCCTTTGTAATCCCATCATCTTCACTACTTATGCCTTCATATTTTCCAAAATTTTTTATGATTTCAATTTTCTTTTGCTCCATATGAACTTCATTGGATTTTTTTTCATATGTACCATATATTCCTTCTTTAATTTCTCTAGAAATACTCATCATATGTTCTGGTAGAATGGTAATTACATCTTCAGCTACCTCATATCCTATTTTAGGGATCCACACTATCCTTGGCTCAATAGCTTCCATGATACAATAATATTTTCTAGCCATGAAGATGATTTCATTTTATACTTCTCCACAACACTCTTAGGAATCCTTTCCCTTTATTGCATATTCTCTTTAAATGTTTTGAAGAAACCCCACAAAACTACATTTTGAGTGTTTACATTTCCAAAACATGTCAAGTGGTCTCTGATTTGTGTAGCAACTAGAAAAACACTCAAACAAATAATGTTCTTTGTGTTAGGTACTTATCTAAGAAGGTATAATAGTAAGAATATGATTAGGGTACAATATTGGAAGGGGTACTAAGGTTCTTTACTCTTCTAAAGATTATCTAACAATTGTTTCCTCAATAATTAACTCAAGTCAAAATCCAAGCCTTTCTTCACCATTTCATATGCAATTTTGATTATTTTCATAGAAATAGAGTTCTCTCTATTTGTGAAGAAAATCGTATATCCAATCATCATCAATGCATACTTAACAACTAAATATTCAATGTCCTTTACAATTAGGGATCCCTTGTCAAATTTTGCACTAGTTAACTTCTCACTACTTTATTCTTCATAGATTTAAGAGTTGAAACTATTCCAGTTGAGCATAAACCTATCACAACCCTAATATATTCTTTGTTGATCATGTATAGTCGATCCAACCAAATTAACTTATCACTAATTTTTCTTAGCAAATATCTAATCCATTCATCAATATAGCAGAAACTAAAAATTATTTCAGACATCTAGTTTTTTCTCCATTAAACTTTCATACTCCAATTTTAGCTAAAAATCATCAACAATAAGCTCATCTACCCACAGTTCTCCCAACTTATGAATATTTTATTCACCCATTTTTGTATGAATATAAATTTTAACATCTTTAGTATGCAATACATGGAAAGGAATATGTGAGAACACACCCTCTAGATCCCACACCGTAGATTTATCTAGATGCTTCTTAAACTGGGGTTGAGGTTAGTCCATAATATTAACTACTTGATGGATAGACATCTTGAAATAATTCTAAAATTAGGGAAAATTAAGAAATTATAAACACCTTTGAGATTACTACAAGTTAGGGTTTCACACACTAATTTTGAACCGCTTCAATACTCAATTTCAAATGAACTTTTCATATGAAAAATCATATATAAATTATTTTCCAAATACCTTAAGTGCACTAATTAGAGTGATTAGTCTTAGGTTGAAAATATGGAAAACCCTAATTGTGATTACATATTCACCTTCAAATAATCCACAAATCTCTAAAACAATAGGTTTTTCACCAGTGATTTCATCAATAGGTCAAGCATGTCAACCTATATATTGTGTCAATGTGTTGAAGGAATCAACACCATCTCTTTGGAAGGGGCTTAAAGATCTTCTACTAAAACTTCCCTTGAGTGAAATCTCTTCATTTAGTTTGGAACAAGAGAAAAATTTGCACTAGCAACATGCACAGACTCATTCTTGAATTCCCTTTCTTCTTTCTTTTTCTAGTTTTCCCATTTCCTTCTTGACTTCTATTGAATCTATATTCTTTACCAGATTAGCCTTCATTTAAATTGAAAAAGAGGATTTCACATTCATCCTTCTATAGAAGTTAGCAATGTGTCTAGGTTTATTGCAATTGTGACATATGACATTCTTTTGAACAAGCTCAATTCTTTCCATTCTTGAAATGAATTCATTAGACTCATTCCCAAATCCATTGCATCATGTATAGTAGTAGCTATTGAAATATTGAAGCATCGTACCATTATTATAGCCATTCAACATATAGTTTCTACATTCAATAGCTCTATGACCAAATCTATTGCATATACAACATTGATAGGAAATTATTGAAAATTTTGATTCATTCTACTTCTACATTCTATAGGCTTATGTCCAAACTTATTGAAAGAATAACAATAACCATTAAAATATGGATAACTTTGTGCATTTGGTTGTCTTATTAGTGGTATTTTGAATTCTTCCTTTTGGTTCTTGACCTTCTTGAAGTTTCTCTTCTTGTCATTCTTCTTTTCAACATTTTTTGGAGTTTGATCTACCTTTAAACTTTCTCCTTTCTCAAACCTTAATCCTTCTTTTTCCTTAGGACCCTTCTCATTTGCAATCATCTCATCAAGCATTGTGGTACTCTTCTTGAATATATCTTCTTGGATTTTTCCTCCCTCTAGATGTAATCTCAAGGCTACGACCTCTAATTCAAGCTTTGAACATTCTTAAGATATGTCTTTCAATTTTGCATTTAGGCAGTCTTCAACTCTTTTACCTTCTTCAGTTCATAATTTGGGGCTGGTGATAGTCTCATTTGATTTCTTGAGATCCTTGATTCTATCTATAGCTTTCTTGAGTTTCTCTCAACTTATTAATAAATTCATTTACATCACTAAAATCCTTTTTGAGATCTTTGTTCTCATCTCCTACTTTATCCATATCATTAAGAGCCGATTTGAGTTCTCCTTCCATGTCAACTAAATAATCTTCTTTAGTAAACACTTTAGGGATAATTTCTTCCACATGAATATGATACTTCATTGTAGCCATGTATTCAACCTCCAAGATCTACCTTAGATTAAAGACAATTGAGGGAACTTGGCTCTAATATTAATTTTTGAAATATTGAAATATTCAGAGGGGGTGAATCAAAACTCACTGAAATTCATCAGCTTTAGAAAATTTAAATACCCATTGAATGGATCACATAAAACTTGCATTATTAGAAAGGAACATAGAACAATAGATTTATGTGGAAAATTCAAAGAGGGAAAACCAACGATGGGGATTATCTCACAATATATTATAACAGGTTATAAGATATTACAAAATGGCTCATTACCAAGTGGAATCACTATCTAGAGGACTCATTATCTAGAAAAATAGAAGAAATGGCTCAGTTCCAAAGATTTGAATTGATACAATGCATCTATAATATGTTGAAGATAGTTCCAATTAAGCTCTACAAACTAATCTAGCACACTTCATGCTTCTTTGCGATCATACTTTGTTCTATATTTCCTTACATAAAATTCACATCACATTCAAACTCTACTAAAAACATCTCTACAAAACCAAAATAATCTTACATTTATATGCGTTACATCTACAAACACCTACAACATCAGTTGGGTTGAGATAATTAGATGAAACACACAAACCAACAACCTGTCGTCTCAAGATCCAACCATACAAGCCTTGTAGAATAAATAAAAATGTATAACACATAAAAATAGTTTGGTAGGGACCTATAATTACTCCCATAATTTTGATCCAAACTTACTTTAACTATGCATGACCTTAAACCTTTTAGGTCAATAGCAGTGGAGAAGCGATAAAGAGATGAACCAACTGATCATCCAAATTTCCACAATCAAACCTCCAAAGAACTCACCACTTGGAACAAAGACACTTCATACACCTATAAACACTACCTCAAAGTTTTATAGCAAGAAAATCATCAATGGTGGAATGTGGAGCATTCTAATAAGGTATTCCATCATTGTAACTCTACCATATCCAAAGTGGTACTCTATCAGCTCCAAATTCAACTATGGAGGGATTCAATATGTGAAACATTGGATTTAGATTCCTCCAAAAATTACCAAAATTACCTTAGAACTAAGTACTATATTCTTCATAGCAAAGCAATGCAAACCTCAAAATTGGTTCACTATACACTAGAAATTGTGCTCTGAGATAGGCAATTCTATAAGATATTTGGTATGCACTAGACCAACAAAACTACAACTATGCAATGGGTTGCCATCACTACATTCAATCATTCTTATCATTCACTAGAAATATATAAATTTGGGTACTACAAAAAATATTGACATCAATGACAACATCGTAGTAGCATCATTTTCCATACATCTGCCAAACTTCTCAATGACAATATTCTCAATGAAAAAATTTAATCAACCCTTTCTACTTATTTTGATTTTCCATGGGATCTTAGATCCTTGGAAATTGATCATAATATTTTATCTTTTTCATCCTATCTCTCCGACATTTATACACTTTCAACCCCTCTTGATGCATATGTATCTACTAAATAGTGTGTGTCTAAGCATGAGTTCACACTCCCACTATTTAGTGGGGGCTATATGTAGTGTAGTAAATTCTTCACCTTTACAATTTCACACTATGTTTTGGTCCCTTAATTAATTGGACTTAATTAACCATCTAATTTGCTAAATTATGCATTCCAAAGACTTATTTTTCTCATTTTCCAAAAAGATAATCAAATATTTAATTAATGTAATTAATATTTTAAACACCTTGGAATATGTGTGCCTTGGAATTTTTGGCTAGGACCCATTCTCCCAAGGGAAAATGTTCCTCTTTAATTTATAGGTCCCAATTTTTAATATGTTTTTACTGGTCTTTTAATGATTCAAATTTCATATGGAATTGTCAACTTTTGGAATCTAATTTTCAAGAGATTAGATAAACAAGAATAAATAAATAGTCTTTTTATCAATTCAAATCTAACAATTAAGAAGTTGCATGATCAAATGTTCCTATGAGAAAATATTACTATCAAGAGAATTCAAGAGTAGGATTTTCAGTCATTTGTTGCATCATCCAAGATCCTATCATCATGTTCAAGATTGTGGACATGAAAATAGTATCCCTTTTAATTTTTCTTGTTTTGTCCCTCCTTGTGCTTATTTGGCTTGATTTTTCCTTGATTTAATGTTGCAATGTGGCCCACACATTCACATTAGTTCTTGAATCTTTATGAATCATTAAGACTTTATGATGTCTTGTAAAGGTCTTGTGAAGAGTTGTAACATATTTTCACACTTTTATAGACTCTTCTTATCATAATTCATCTATATACCCTCTTTTTATCACTTACCAAGTCTTATTTTAAAGTTTTGTAAAGTCTTGTAACAAACTTTCACACTTTTCTAGACTTGTCATCACCAAATACATCATTATTATGCTTTATTTGGCCCCTTCATGCATTTATAGGTCTTAATTAAGTGTATTTTTAAATATAAACCTGACAAATATCATTAAATACAACTTAATTTTTGACACCCACTCATATTCCTTTAGTGGCACCCATTCACCTAGTGTAGCGAATGAGTTCCTCTTAGCACAAAATTCAAAATAAATTTGAATTACTAGTGGGTTTTTATTCCTAAAGACATAATTTCATCCTATCATGTTGTATCTTCAATAAATTAGGGCATAAATTGTGTATAAATACATGATTTTCTAGTCATTTTAATCCCCATTCATCCAAGTATTCATTCTTGCATTCAATCTATCTAAGAATTCACTCAAGCATCATAGCATCATTCAATCAAGCAATTATCAATCATCTTGGAGCAACCATTGACATATCTTTAGACTTAAACAACAAGGCTTTGGTGATTCTATGACATTTTCATGTTATTTGTTCATCATTCCTTATTTCATTTCATTATCAATGGTTCATTTACCAAAGTGGGGTTTGACCAAGGCAAACCCCTATACTTTAACCCTTAACCATTTTTCACCTCTTTGCATGTGTGTTTCCAGGTCTTGTAGGAAGATTTTTCAAGGAGAAAGGTATTGAAAAATGGTCAATAAGTCATCAAATACCTCATAGTCAACATAACCCTAATTGGAGCTTGAAGACCTTTTTTAGCCTATTATACAGATTTAGATCCGACAACCCAACAAGTAGAAAAGTGCAAACCAGGACCTACAAAGTTGACCTTTGACTTTGCATATTTTTTAGGTGGACTAATTCACCATCAGTGGCAAATGAGTCTCACTAATGGGCTGTAAAAAGAGTTCTTTGTAGTTCTATGTTCCTGACATCCTGAAACCTGTTTCAACAAATTTTACCAGAAGTGGGACTGATTCGCCATCTATGGTGAATGAGTACTAGTGGGAATCAACACTAAATTTTGCAGCATTCCAAAATTTTCTTAGATCTTCTTTCAACTTCCACGTGCACCTCTATCAGTTTGATTCCATTTTGTTTTCATTTGTGCATGTTTCTAGTTCATTTTTGCATACAACATTGTGTTTTCAAATACTTCATATTTCTTAGTTTGCATACAATAATTTATCTATTTCATTAGTTATTTTCATTTATTTATTTTTATTTAGGAATATGGCACCCACATTACATCCATCTTTGAATGTAATATTGCATTTTGGCACCTAATCTTATCTCCTTTTAGGTGAAAAACCCTAGAAGGAGCATAAAGCATTTTGGTTTGCCAAAATATTTGGATAATTTTTGGTAAACCCAAATTTAGAGAATTTTTACTTCTGATTTTAAGTGTATTTGCATACTAGGGTTAGATTGCATCATCATTGCATTAGATTTTGCATTGATTGCATCTTAGGGTTTTGAAAAATTGGATTAGTGAAAACATCAAATAGCTTTATTTTTGCATTTCAAATCATTTAAAAACACTGCATTCCTGCATTTGTATCATAAAGTCTGAAATACATAAAATTACATTTAAAATTTCTAAAAAAACTAAAAAAAAATCATCCTTGAACTCATTCGCCACCCTAGGGGAATCAGTCTAATTGCACATTTTGAACTACATTTTTTGGCATTTTCTATGCATGTTTTGCATTTCTATTTTTTTTTATTACATCTCCATTATAATTTCCGTAATTTTTGTTATTAGCATTTTATTACTTGTAGTTTGTATTTCATTTGAATCTACCCCACCTTTAGTAGCCCTTGTATGAGTGTTTGGCACCCTATTGATAATACTTTAGTGAGAAGTTCTTGACTCATGGAATCCCATGATAACATACTCATTGTGGACTTTGGGTTGTCTCAAGCTCCTACTCCTAGTTTTGAAAATAGTGTGTTAGGCATGGATCCCACCTTTAGAAATAACTTTCCTTCTCATAACATGCAATTTGACACACCAAACAATCATGTTTTGGAAGAAAAATAATTAACATTCATGAGGATCTTGCACATTTGAAACAAAACATGTGTCTTGAAAAATTTCAACCACCACAATTCCTTCTATAGACAAAATCCATCATCTTCTTGAATGTAACATAGGGTTAGATGTTATGAAATAAATTGTTGAGATATACCATAAACACATTCCTTCCACCTCTAGTACATCTCAACCAGCAAACATTGTGGCTATCCATGGAGGACCTTACATTCCTCCCCCATCAACTATAGCATCCATACCTACCTATACCACTTCCCAAGTCACAACCACAATGCAACAGGTTAGCAATGTGATGCCTTCCTCAACAATTCCTACTAGCATTCCTAATTCTTTTGTGGCATCGAATGTTTTCTACTCTTCCACCATAGCACCTATTAGCATTCCATTTAGTTTCCCTCTAACTACATACACTCCAACACCAGTATCTCTTCCACCTCATACCACTTACACTAACCATCTCATCATGCAACTTTTCTAAACTATTTCCTCCATGCAACACTAGATATCCACCATAAGCCAAATTCAAAATGCTCCACCCACCTATTATTTCTATACCAACCCATTATCTTTAGAAATATTAAGAACACCACTGCCACAAGGAATTGAGATACCTAGTTTTGAGAGGTACAGAGGGAAGGGTGATCCTACTAATGATGTTAATTCTTACACAACCTTATTTAGTGACTTTGTTCTTGATGATAAATTGTTGGCCAAATAGTTTCCTAGGACCTTAACGGACACTGCCTTGGAGTGTTTTACAAACTTACCAAAAAATTCAATTCATTCATTCAATGAACTAGTTGATGCCTTCATAAATAATTTTCAAGTGCACATGACTCCCAAAAAGAAATTGGCTAATCTAATGAGATGTAAGAAAAATGTGGATGGAAAATTAACCAATTTCATCTCACACTATTAGTTACTATATGCTCAAATCGATGCCAAGGTTTCAGATCCACATCTCCAAAAAATGTTCATTGAAAATTTACAAAATCACATCCAAGATAAGTTTACCATGATGAAATTTCCATCTTTCATGCATCTATGTACAACCCTTTGTGACAATCACAATTCGATTAGTTGATCGAGAGGATTTTTGTAAATTTTGAAACTATCCATTTTTCTCCATTTTTGGTATCATTAAAATGAGCTCGAGATCCTGACTCTAATGCAACTCGAATGGATTCAATCAGAGTCCCAAAGCTCAATATATATGGTCAAAATTTTGTTCAACTCTTAGAACTAGGCTAGAAAAAAAGGAAAAAAAGTCAAAGTCATCAAAACCAGTCAAAGTCAGCACCATTGCAAAGTACCCATCATCACGATTTCGACAAAGTCTATATGGAAAAGTTATGGAAGGTCAAATATTGGGTCAAAATTGTCCCAATGACGTTAGTTCCTAGTCAGCTCAATAGCCAATCAGCCTTTGGCACACAGCATCACCTCATCCCTCCATGTGGCAAAATTTTATTGGCAAAAAATAAAAATAAAAATAAAAAATATTTTAAATAGAAATAAAGTATATATTTAAAGAAATATTAAGATGGGCCCACCCCATCCATGAGGGGTGGCCCACATTAAGTGGGGCACCACCCATGGTATGGGGAGTGGCCCACCTTAATGGGGAACACATCCCCCACTTAAGGAGGAGATAAAGAGAAGGGGAGTGTGGTGGGACCACCACCCCCCATTCTCTCTAAACTTAATTATTTTTTTCCATAAAATGCCTTAAAATAAAGTTATTTCATATATTCTAAACCATGGAAATTTTATTCCCTTCTATTAAAAAATATTAGGAATATTATTCCTAAATGAAGGATCCTATTCAAACTACATCCCCAAATTAATAGGGAATAAATCCCTTCATAACCATTCAAATGGAAAAATAAATTATCTTGAGGGGATATTATTGGAATTTTCTCTATGTAAGGGAGATAGGGTAGTTAATTGGTTTTACACCAATTTTGGAAAAACATGTAATATAAAAATGGGTAGAATGGGGGTGTGAAGGTAAGTGATTTTGGAAGAATTTTGCAAGTGTGAGAGATTTTTTTCCTTGGAGAAATTATTGTATTTCCATGCTTTTAGAGAAGCTTGATTCCATGCACTTTGGAAGTGCATTTGTATATTTCCTTATAAACCAAGGGGAGGTTCTACTGACAAATGTAACTGAATTTTTGGAGGAATAATTGGATCAGTCCACTCAATTGGATAGGGGCCCGAAGATGTACTCGTTCTAAATGATGAACTTCGTTAGCAATCTTCGTTTGCACTCTCTTTATCTCTCATTCTTTTCTTTCTTTAATTACTTTGTAATTTTTTTATTTAAATTATGTTTGTGTGTTTAATTATAATTAAGAAATTTTGGTTTGTAATTATTAATGTAAGCATTCAAATCAAATGTCATAGATCCTTAAAAAAAATCATTAGTAGTCGTGATGTCAAGTCCACTACTAAGCGAACTAAAAAATCTGAACCTAGCACTTCAAACAATTTGCAACCATTTCAAAAATCAAACAAAGGAGTTTTACACATTAACACCCCTTCTCAACAACCACCTCAACCCGTCAACAACCAGGTAATAGTTGTTAATGCTGCAATACCTTTTACTTATGGTGATCGAAAGAGATGATTTACACCTTTACCATAAACTTTTCATAACACCATGACCCAACTATTTCAACAACAGGTGATTAATTTACCTACTATCAAACCATTGGATCCAAATAAACCTTTTCCTCCAACCTTTCAACCCATTGCTTATTTCCATTATCATAGACAAAACGAACATGGCACAAAACAATGTAAGTGTCTTAAACACACAGTGCAAGACCTCATTGATTCTGGTTGTCTATCTGTTTCAAATATTAATGTTAAAGGCAATCCATTTGTTACCCCACCCAATCAAAATTTGTAAATCTTAACCAATCTGATGCCCAAACATACCATGTCATTCATCAAATCCAGTGAAACTCCAAACAATGATGTGATGAATGTTAGTGAAACTATTGAACATCCTAATCCTATTCCACATTCCACTAATCCTATGGTTGATCTGGTAGGAGTGATAGACATTTTCCCTCGTAAGGGCCAACCTAGGAAATCTCTTGATATTACATTCTCTTCTAAGGATATTCTTCTGAATCTTTTCGATGATGCTCTTTACATAGACGACTATATTTATCATAAGCCCACTAATGGGATACTCATAGATCCTGCGTATGGCGAGAATGTGATCACTAAGTAATTTTTGGTATTACATGATCTTCATTTAGATATTTATGACAAACCAAGATCATGGATCGAAACACATAATGGTATCATTCCACAATTGGATCAATTTCATTTGTAGCTAGTTCATCCATGGCTTTGCTTGATGAAAGTTGTTCTTTCATTCATACACAAATTTTTAAAGTTTCTGCATGACAATCACATATTCATTGTTCACCATAGTGGCTTTAACCCTTTATCTTCTAAAGGAAACTTCTCCTTAGAATCCTTTTGGCTAGAGCCCATGGAACCCATAACACATTGCAAAGAATTCTTTTTCATTGCTTATAAAAAGTTTAAAGAAAAGAAAATTACTAAGTTGTCCCTCCACAACCAATCCCCATCCACTTCTGACACTGCCACCCTCAATGATACAATGCTTCAACTTGAACCTAAACCACCAACTCTAGATCAACCAAGAATAAACACTTCACCTTCCTCAACCAAACAACCAAGAGATAATGAAACCAACCCCATCATGCCCCCTTCACATAAAACAAGTCTATAATGTAAAAGAGAAAGTGATTGAATCACCTCCCATGGTTCCTTCTATTCCTCCCCTTTGGAATGTAAAGGATCCTATGGCTGATCAACTCACTCTTACACCCGCACAATTTCAAAATAGAATAAAAAGAAATTGAGGTCTGATGATGAGATGATGGAGAATGATAAATCTAATTTTCTAGGTCCAACATTGAGAGGAAGAGTGATAGAACCTATCGTAGAGAAAGAGAAACCATCATGATTTTTTATCCATGATTTTTATTTTTCATAGGTGTCTTAATAAATTTCTTGCAAAAAAAGAATTCATCGGTTATCACATTCTCTATACATGTGGGATTAATAACTATTTCTTGTGTAGGTTTGTTATTGATACAACCAACAATGTAGAGAGGACCATCAAAAACATTTCTAAGTGCATCATCATTAGTGAAAAAAATGCTAGGTAGTTCAAAAGTTTTCCCTTACAAGGTTGCACATCCACAAACCAACCATTGTTTGTATACCATCGTCATTACCATTGTAATCATTCATGATGTCATTTGGTGTATTAATAAATTCACCTCATCATTCTTAAAAACATAATATTTCACAAATTTGGTTGAATTGTTAGGCATACGAATGGTAAATATTTATAAATTTTGGTTAGGCATGCCAATAAATTTATTCCCTTGATCATTAACACCACCCTATTAGATGTGATTAGAATCAATGAGGTCTTGAATTTTATGTTTAAGATTCATTCATCATTTTTTATCATGTCCATTTGTGTAGTGATATTTCTAAAAGGTAGTTGGATTAAAACTTGTGGATAGAGTATGCAAGAGGATTAAGATCTGACCCCAAATTTGTAACATAATTGAATTGATGAAATCTATTAGTGGGGTAAATTTTCTATCTTTTAACCTAAATTGGTATGGGGTTGAAATTATGGTAGCAACTTGAGGCTCAAACTAATTTTTTTAGGATATATTTGTGTGCAAGTGAAATTCCTAACTAATCATGCAAACACAATGAGATGCGATTTAGAGGAAAACACAAAAAACACCTCAAGATTGGCCTAGTTAAATTCAAGAAAATAACAAGAGAAAAAAATAATTATTACCTTGCTCAAATTGATTTCTTGGTTGTCCCTTTAATTTTTGAAGATGTGTGCTCCTTTAGATAATTTCATAGCATGCAATTTATACTAAAATGATTGTATTCATATGATAACTGCAATAGATATGGATGTAATATTCAATAAGCAACAATGGTGGTAGTGAGATTTTAAGCTTGAAAATACTAAGTGTGTGCGTGCAATTGTATCAATGATGAATGTTGTAAATGGATGAATGTGGATAAGTAATTAGCCAATTTGGAGTTCATGAAATAAAGGGCCTAGATTGAAACTAGGTTTAGGAGATCAATGGTTGAGCTACCTTGAGGCATCTTAAAACATATGGTGAGGACACATGTCTTCCTAGGTGGAAGGATGGAAGTGATTTGGAGGAGAGGTGGAGGTAATTTCAATTACCTTGGGGAATGGAGAAAAGGATTGACTTGTCTCATCCTTCCTCAAATGATGGAAGGATGTGAAAATTGAAATCCTTCTAGATTCTAGAGAAGGGTGTCAAAAAGAGCAAGGGGAATTAAAATTTCCCCTTGCAAGGGCCTTGGGAAGAACAAGGGTAATTAAAAATTCCCCTTGTAAGGACCTTGGGAATAGGGGAGAATAAAGTGGAATTCAAAATTCCACATGGGATGCCTTGGAGGCATAAATGGAATTAAAAATTCCAAGTTGGCATCTTGGGGTAGTAAAAAAAGAGTTAAAAATTCCTTGAGGGATGGGTATTACTTCTCTAAAAGGAGAAAGCATTTAAGAAGATTGAATTAGGTACTCATGCCATTAATGGCAAGAGACTTAGGTTAGGATTAATTAATCATGATTAAGGGTTTGGAAAATGATTAGGTAAACTAATAATGGGATTAGAGGAAAATGGGTTTTTATGGAGGATGTGACACTAAACATAGTTAGTGGTGTGCACATCCTAATTAGAGGTTTATTACATTAACGCATATTATGGATGAATTATAGAGGATGGTGACATGTGGAGAGAGAAAATTGAACTAAAAGTTGATTTAATTCTTGTGTGCCAATGAGAAAATTAAATAGATTGGTACATTTATTTAATTTGGAGAGGAAAGGAGTAAAGAGTTAAAGTAAATAATTAAGCACTTTAGGGAATGTTATAGATAGGATAAATATTAAACAAATAGTGAATTATTTAATTAATATGGATAGGGAGATGGTATTAGAAGAATATAATGGTAAATTTGACCATGTTAGGGTGGAAAAATTTAGGTTTTCCTCTTCAAAATGTGGTTGAAATAATGATGTTTCAAATAAAAATAAAATACAGATGACTTGATGGAGGGAAAAATACTGCAAGATGGTTCAGTATGACCAGAAGAATGACAAGGAGGAGAATGAATAAAATATGAAGGTTTATACCCCCTCAAGATGATAAACAAAGAAGAAGGGGGCCTTGGGCGACATCTTGATAGGAAGAAAATGATGGAACCATGAAGACGATGATGAAAAAGCATGAAAAATAGCTTTTGAACAAAGGAAAATAGACCCACAAGATGAAAATGGTGGCCAAATGGAGAAAATAGGGTAAAAAAGGTATGAATAAATAGTAATTTAGAAAATTACCTTTTACCTTTTGAATTCTTTTGCACATGTGTGATTAGGTGATATGAGAGTGATTGAGATCAATATGACTTATGAGGGAGCCATCATGCATCACAAGGACCTTGTTTAAGAGTACTTTGTGGAGAGAACTATGCCCCAATAAGTACACCTTGAAAACCATACCGTTTCATTTTGTTTTGCATTTGTCTATTGCTTGTTTATATAGGTGGGCTAGATTAGGGCATGGAAAATTTGCCTCTAAAGAGATAGATTCACCTATATGGAGAGGCACAGTCACCCCTATAGAACATGGGTGAGTACATGGGATGCAAAGTGCATGAGCGCTCTACAATGCGTGAGTGCGCTAGATAAGAGGAGATTACAAAATCATCCTAAAGGGGATTGGGGGAACTTTACTCCTTAGGAGGAATTATGAAATCATCTCTAGAGGAAATGGGTGGACCTACTATGAAAAAGGGTGGTTGTGCTATCACCACTCAGAGGGATGGGTGGACATGAAATCAGCCAAGGGTAAGATTGGCGATTTCAAAATCACCCCTAAAGGAAAAGGGTGAGCCTACACCCCAAGAGGGAAAGAGGAAATTCTACTAGCATATGAGTGAATTTAGTAATGGATGAGACATGGGAAAACAAGCTTCACATAGAGGAAGATGCACAAAATCAAGGATAAGTGATTATGCACTCTATAGGGAAATTTTTCTAGAAGGAAAAGGGGTGATTCACATCGCACAGAGTTGGTTGTGTAAAATTATGGGTATGAATAAAAATAGTAATGCTAGAAGAAAATATGATATGATACTTTCATGGATGCAAAGGATAAACATCTGGTAGGCTAGAGAATGACACTCAGCCACTCTAACAATAGAGGGATTTACCCCGACCAATTACAAGACCTTGGACCAAGTGAGACTACTCCACATGGTAGCATACATGACTATTCAAGCACACTGACCTCTATTGATGACTTTGATCAAGCAATTGATCTTGAAGACCTACACATTCCTCCTCCCCATGGGGAAGATGATAGTGACCCTAGAGGAGACCTAGAGGGAATGTAATGTTCCTATCATTATGAATGCTAATGATATATGAAATGTAAATGAATTAAGTGACTTAGAATAAGAAATCCATATTATCCAAAAATTAATTAATAATGGAAATGAAAATCCAAAAAAGAAATGAATTAAGATGCTTAGAATAGTAGATCTATATTATCCTAAACAGCTTAATTGATAATGGAAATGGGGTGATCCCACAATAGTGGTTTACACTTTTATGGGAGATCCTGATTTTTGTTGAAATCACATATTTTTAGAAAATATACTACTTTAAGACTTGAAAAGTTCCATTTAAAGGATTCCAATTGAAGAGAGTTTTGTCAAACCACCTTAGATCAAACCCCTATGGATAGAATCCTACTATTTTTAAACCATACCTATAATAGAGTCTCCTTTACACCTATCAAAATACCAGTAAAAAACCACTTTTGATTTACCTTTTGGGGGATCAAATGAATTCAATTAAAATTTATTGTAAATTTGTAAGTATTGTTAATGGGTTTTTTTCACCTTCTTGACACAAGCAACACAAAAGTATGTTACCTCTCTTAAAAGGTATAAATCTTTAAACAAGTTTTAGATTACTACCCCAAGGTCTCTCATGTGTCAGATCATGACAATGCTTCGAATAGTTCAATTGGTTGATGTGATTTGCTAGTAATCACAGGGTGGCCTTTATGCTTTGCAAATCATGGGAAGTTGGGTCTACAAATGGAGTTTCAAGACTGCTAAAAATGAATGAATGATGGCTACTCACTCAAAATAGCAAGCTGAAACTCACCATGTTCATCAAATTCAACATTGTTATGATGCTTGGAATACTACTCTAATGAAGGACTAAAAGAAATAGAAAAAGAGGAAAAGGTTGAGAGAAGCTAATCTAAATCTAAGCTATGAATGAATAGTAATAATGGAGGATGCTATAGTAGACAGATTACCATAACCAAGTTTTTCTTGAAGGGAACCTACAGCTACACAAAACCAATGCAATCTTCTAAGGATTATAGATTTTCAAATTGTGCATTCACCTCATGAATATATAATTGAACTTAGTTGCAACAATGAAATACAAAATCATGGGCTAAATTTACATATTAGTTTTTCATCAGCAAGTGCCAAAAGTATGGACAAGAGGTCCATCAAATACTATAACAACAACCATTAGCATAGCCATTCAAGAAACTACAATCTAAATCTAACATGGAGGTTGAATCATGCATGCAAAATGAGAAAGTTTAAAGAAAACACCAATAAAACAATGCAATGCTTCCTTCTATTGCTAAAATATTCCTCTTACAACAATTCAACACCCTCACAAATGAGGAGCAAACCCCTATTTGTAGTTTTCCAAAGGTAGAATGAATGGCTAGGATTAATTTACATTGTGTGGCCTAGATTCACTTCAAGTTAGGGTTTCACCTACCCCCAATATTTCATAATTTAAAATACATTCTTTTGTACTCTTCCCTATTTTTTCTTGTACCCTATTTTTTCTTATAGCCACTAAAGCTTTTTTTCTTCTAGCAACCTTCTCTGTTGTGGTTGAAAACTATAAAATTCTACCCTTTGTCTAATGTGTTTGCAACATTCTTTTAGCTAATCAAACATACCTATATTGTTGTAGATTGGTGTCACTAAGAAGTAGATATATCGCTCCTAATCCTAGTGGACAACTCCTTAACGATCATCATCATTTTGTGAAAGGATAAAATAGCTCCCTCTGGCTCCCTCAAAGTCACTTTTTTGATTCATGGTGATGACTTCTTGGGTATGCATCCATATGTAATTTAGTCCTCTTTGACAAGTTGATCATTTTTTATGTAGACATCCTTCTCTTGGAAATATTCATTATCCTTGGTACACTCCTATAGATTGACATGTGAGAGCACTTCCTCTTGTAGACTTGGCATGTGGCATGTAGATCCCTCTTTTAGATTGCACTCTTTATGATTTCACCTCCCTCTATCTTTAGACTATGCTTTGAGCTAAACTCCCCCATTTTTAAGTGCCTCTTAGTAGCAGAATTGTAAGAAAATTTCTTAAAAACTACTAAGGCCTAGCATGACCTAAAAAATCATACCTACTAATATTAAGTGTATTCACCTTGAATTTAGAAGCCCTCTTTCTAGCGCTAGTTCTATTGATGGGTGCTAGGAGGAGAGGTAAGCCCAAAAGAAATGATGACCAAAGCAATGTGTTCTTCCCTCATTCGGCTCTCCTTCCCTTTTGATGGCCTTCTCAATAGGCCTCCCTGATGGACCCACAACAAGTTCCTTAAATCTTGCACATATAGAGTGCAATAAGTGTTTTGTCATATAATGAGGCAGACATCAGTTAAATCGTAAAAAAATGAGGATTGGATTCATTTGTACATTCTGAAAAGATCATAAAATTTATCATGGTTTAACATTTTGAGTTCATTTGGATCATCTAGACCAATGCAGGCTCAACAATTTGAGTTTCCTCAAGCTAGAAGCTGTTAGAATGAAGGTAGTGAGAAAATAGCTCTGGTGCCATAGAGACCGATAGGTGGCCACCCATAGTAAAAGTTCCACATAGGTAAGTTGGTGATCAAATTTATAATGAGGTTATTAGGCACATGTATAATTGAGCAATGATGTACCCATAGTAATTAGATTAGTCTATGATGCATTTGTAGGCATGGAGTATGTGGGCACAAGAAGCGTGAAGGACATTTGGAGCTTAGTCACTAAGTAGCAGCCTTTAGGGGACAGCGAACCACATGTGGAGTTCTACATTCTAGGACCCATGGGAACATTAGACGTTTAGGGTGGTGCCTTAAAGTTTTATTATTTTAGGACGTGTAGGTGGAAGTTATTAGGTCGCCATTGAATGTTCGTTGTTAAGGAACAACCTTGGAGGGAGAGTGGTCCATAGCAGTGGTTTGCACAGGTAGGCCTGCATCAAGCTCCTAGACTTAAGTTTCCACATTTTTTGAACTTCAATAGAGCAAAGGGAAACCAATCCTACAAAGCCTACCATACAGGAAGATGTGGGTGCTTAGACATTAGGGAACGGTGACAAAGTAAGGGCTACACACAGATGGAAGTCCACAAAGCTCAAACCACATGCTACTTTCTGCATGTTATGATCACAAGGTAAATTTAGGTTGAGGTCACTTGGCATGTGCAAAAATAAGTGATAGAGCACCTTCAATTGTCTTCCCTTTATCAAAACTACCCTCTTTTTCTCATGCGGGTGCAAGGAGTGCAAGCACAACCAATGGGAAGGGCGTTGATGTTTAGATGTTAAGTAGTAGGTAAAGGTGGACAACATCTAGCATGTGGATCCTTGTGGATGAAAAGCTACACACAGAAACCCGCAACAAGCAACCCGCACATAAGGAAACCAACAGATAGCGACTTGTTGACAACAACTAGTAGATAGAAACTTGCATCAAAGTTTCTGCAATGTTACAAAGCTTAGTAAATATGAGATTTTCAATTTTAGCACGTGGGAAGAAGTGGGGAGAAAGAGTGCCAAGACATATTCCATTAAGATTTGACTCACTTTGAAAACTATCAAAATTTTGGATGCGGAAGTGGGAGGGTCTGCCACTATTAGCAATGACATTTCACAAATAGACTTCTGCAGATGAAAACCCATAGATGGATTTCCATAGAGACAAACCCACAACTAGCAATCCACACACAAAAACCCATAGTGAAATTCCTGCAACATCTAAACAATTTGCAAATTTGGCTCAAACCTCCTTAGGCATATGGAAACATTCATTTTATGGGCCCTAGATGTTGAGAACTTGAATTTTGCACCTTTCTTTGAGATGCAGACATTTGGGAGGAGAAAGTTAGAGGGTCGAGCACTGGGATACCCTTTCTAGAGGAAATGAGTGGAAATTCCGCTTTGAGAAGGCACACACCAAATGTTGTAAGGAACAAAAAAATAAGCATATTCGCCCAACAAGGGAGACCTACAGATGCAGGTTCGTCAACAACAATAGCCACTTGGTCAAAGCTCAAACAGAGAAGTCAGGTGCAGAGCCCACCATGTAGTAGATGTTAAGGGTTGACCACTATTTAGCGATGAAAATCTAATGGAAACCCACACCTAGCAACCCATAGACGAAAACCTGCAGCCAACAACCTACATATAGAAACTTGTAGCCAGTAACCGTACACAAAAACCCACATGAAATTTTTTCAAAGGTAAAAGACTTAGTGAAATTCAGATGGTAAATTTGGTTAAGGGGTGATGTATCATTTTAAGGCATGTGACCAACTTAGGCTTAGAAATAGGGGCACACAAAGTGAGGTAGAAGTTAAAATGACCCGTTGGGAGCAAAAATGACCTGGCAAGAGTGAAAGAAGAAAAGGGGGTCCCTCCCTTTGATGGGGTGTGTGTGCAAAACATGCACAACAAATTGCAACTTGCTAGGGAAATGCTCCGAAGAATTTTGATGACAAAATAAAATCACAAACCCAAAATCTTTGGTCCTGACCTTCATGCTAGGGAAAACAAACTAAATATTCAACCGAAGGATCAAAACCACTAGCAAATCCAACCTTCAATAAGCTATAAATCCAAGTGTGTGCAGATGTGTTAATTCCCATCCTTAAGTTACTACAAGAATCCAAGCTTCATCAACTTAAGCTACATAGTTTATTCTAACTCCAAAAGCATCCAAGATATTGCCACACTTCCAGTCAGGTGTCCATAGCCCCAACAAGGTTGTCATTGTGATTCTTTTGAATAATGCTCTACTGTCGGTCAAGCATCCATAGCCCCAGTTGATTTTTCCTTCTTTTGATTTTCATCATTTTCTTTTCTTTTCTTTATTTCTTTTAATTTTTCCTTTTCTCTTCTCTTTTCATTTCAACCCACAAGTAGTGAAGCTTGGACTCAGGGCTAAGAACCATAGTGGTGCTGAAGTAGAATTTTAGATTTTTCACTTAACTCAACTTCACAAAAAGACCTACAACAACCTTAAGATTCTTAATATGTGTGAGAGATATAAGATTTTAGTATACTTTAGAATCAGATTAAACCAATGAATTATCTACTTGGAACCACACATCTAGGTCACTTGACACTAATAGAAGACCCTTACCATCCACTTTGAAAACTTGATTAAAGTTTATCAAAGAAATACATAGAAAAACCCTTAGGCAATAAAGTGGTTATTGTGCATGCAGACATACCTAACAGAAGACAAGGGGGACCCCAAGCAAACAAGAAAAGTAGAAGCAAATAGAAAGACAATGGAAGCAAACGAAAGAAAAAAAACCAAAAGAAAACTAACCTAGAGCAACAACCTAAACTAAGAAAAGAAGGAAAGTGAAAGAAAACAACAACTTGGAAACTATTGTAAAGCAAACTAATATAAAGCCAATAGACTAACCTAAAAAATATGGGAAAGCAAAGTATATACATGAAACCTATACCACCTAAAATGAGCTATGTACAAAGATATTTACAAAGGACCATGTTCAGGCAATGCAAACTAACATTCACAATCATTGGATTTCATAATGCATGCACAAGCAAAAGGGAAATCATTATAGTCCTAAGCCATGCAAATTCATCCATATATTTAGAAAAATGTTCATTGTTGCAGCATTCAAATTTAATAACACATCCAGGAAAAGCTAAAATTTGAGGTAGTCCATCAAGCCTGTGATAAATCCACAAACAAGTTCATCTTCCCCCATTCCCATAATCAAAATGATAAATGTAGCCATGACTATTCATAGGAGCAAGGAAAGATAGAACCTAGATGTTAGCATGTGCAGGTGGCAATGTTTGGCAATCGAGAGCAAGCACTGCATCATCGGTCATTGCATTGGCAGCCTTGGTTGGATGCAATGGATGGTGCAACATCCCCCTTGCATTACAAATCTATAGATCACAATCAAATTGATCAGGTGGTACACATTGTGAAGAAATTTTTTCAAGTGCACAAAACCTTATACCTAATCTCAGGCTAGCTTAAGGTTGGGAGAGAAAGATAAAAAACACCTCTTCCAAGCTACTAGTAGGAACCACATCCTTTATCATTTTTTCTTCACGAAGATAGACACTATCATGTCAGTCATCAATGATCCTAGTGTTTACTTGATTGCTATCTTCAAAAGGCAACATGATGTCCCATCTCACTTTCGTCATGTTGATCTCAATTTTATGATGTTCCATGTCATAAAACATGAGATGGATGAATCTATCTTGTTGTAGATATGAGCAGGGGTAGGAGGATCATAAATGGGAAAAGAAGAAAGTCTTCAAGTTGTAGCCTGTAGTTGATAAAGAGTATCATCTTTGTGGGTAGCTACCAAAACATCCACGCCTTGGTCCTCTTCTCTTTGTAGTTAATGTAGCTAATAAAGATGTTTACTTGATTCCTCTTGTTCATCATCACTATAGATGGAGAAGGAGTTCCTCTCCCAATTTGAAAGCCCAAATGCTTCACCATCTGAAGGTTCAGGTGATATATCTACATCACTACCATCTTTTGAAATGTACTCCTGCTCGATATCACTATACCTCTATAGCACAATTCCAAGTGAGAAGAAATCAACAAGGGACACTAGCCCACCAAGAGGATCAGAGTATGACATAGAATTTCCCTCTAAAATTCCTCCATAAAGCCTATCATCCATCGTATATAAATGCTCTACAAGATGGAAAGACTCTTGATGATCAATCAAAAACTGTCCCATTTGCTCCACTTCATTATTGAGAGGTTGGGGACTTTTTTGTTCTCCTTCTATTGCTATCCCAATACCCTCCTGAGGGATACATTTAGCTAATTTTTCACTTGGTTCTAGCTCTCATACTTTTGGCTCAATCCTTGAAACAACTATAGGAGGTGATGCACATTATTTCCCCACTTCATTCTTTAACTTGCTTGATGGCCTCTTGACATAGTTCACATATGAACTTTGAATGCACCAAATCATGGAGCTTGCACCAATTTGGTAGAAAAAACACCTCCAAATCCACTTGGTACCTTAACTCTAACCAATCCCTTATGAGTCTTGAAACAAGTTCATTATATCTTTCCACCATTGGATCCTCATCAACACTTAGTAAGGAAGTTTGATGGTAAATAGACATGGCATGTGGTTCTTCCTACTCCTCTAAATCTTCTTTTTTAGTTGTTTGATTGTCTCATCCATTGAGAATGGATCTTTGAATTCCATTTCACTAGAGCTTTCATTATTATTTTTTGTTGCCCCTAGACTTTTAGCCTCTTCATCTCTATGATCTTCAACATTTGTGTTGGTTGTCTCAGCATACAGTGTTGCATATTTTTCTAATTCATCTTCATCCACAAACGATTCTTCTTTTCTAAGTGAAGGGCTACTCTTTTCCTATGGAGAAAATATCTTCTAATCCTCTTCTAGTTGAACTTTTGTCAAGGTTCCCTACTATCCCAAGGAACCCAACTCCTTGCTATTGATTCTCAATCTGAGTGTCTGGTATCCTAGGACTTACTTTTATAGAATTTATTTGTTCAAATTCATTGTGATATCCTACAAATGTCAAATACTCTCCTGCCTCAGTGGATGACTCCTCTTCATTAAGATTTAGTTGTTCTAACTTGTCCAAACAACTCCTGACTTAAGTGATGATGTGTGAACATGATGGACAAGTAAATTTTGAGTGAAGTGCATTATGGAATCGACACCAACCAGAAATCAACACTTTTCTAATCTTAGTCCATCCTTGTTGCAAAAGGGTTCTTGAATCCACTCCTTGAATGCCTTGGCTTCCATATTAATCAATTCTTCTTTTGGGTTTGGAAGAGCTAAGGGTTGATATATGTCACAAAAGGAAATCTCTCCTTGCAAGACCATTTAAATTCTTCCCAAAAATGTTAGACATTCCAATTCGATGTTTCTATGAGTGCCATGAATTTTTCATTTTTATGCTAGTGCAAAGTGTTACAATGGCCTCAATCTCCTATTTAGATCTTCTTGCAGCTAAGTGATGTTAACTAGCAGATGTTGCTCCATATTGATTAAAATTTTTCCTTGGCTTCAAATTTCTAATTTTAAATTTCCATCATATGATGAGATCTCCCTATCTCATATTTTTACTTGAAAGTGCCTTCAAATTTTAACTTTATAGCCTTGAGCTCAACCATTCCCTCCTTCTAGCTCCAATTTTTTTGATGTGTGTATTTGCATCTTCTCAACACAAGAAACACACAATTATGCTACCTCTATTGAAAGGTAGAAATCTACAAACAAGTTCTAGATTACTATCCCAAGGTCTCTCAGGTGTTAGGTCATAACAATGCTTGGAATAGTTTAATTGGTTGATGTGATTTGTTGGTAATCATAGGGTGGCCTTTATGTTTTACATAGCATGGGAAGTTGGATCTACAAATGGAGTTTCATGAGTGCCACAAATGAATAAAAAGTGGCTGCTCACTCAAAACAACAAGTTGTAACTCACCATGTTCATCAAATTTAGCATTGTTCTGATCCTTGGAATCCTACTCTAATGAAGGACTAAAAGAAATAGAAAAAGAGGAAAGGGTTGAGGGAAGCTAATATAAATCTAAGCTATGAATGAACAATAACAATGGAGGATGCTATAGTAGATAGACTCCCATAACCATGTTTTTCTTGGCCAAGGGAACCTATAAATACACAAAACCAATGCCATCTTCTAAAGTTTGAAAAATTTTAGATTGTACATTCACTGCATGAATATATAATTGAACTTAGTTGCAACAATGAAATACACAAGCCTAGGCTAACTTTACACAATAGTTTGTCATCAACAAGTGCCAAAAGTATGGGCAAGAATTCCATCAAATACTGTAGTAGCAACCATTATCAAATTCATTTAAGAAACTACAAACTAAATATAACATGGAGGTTGAATCATGCATGCACATTGAGAAAGTTTAAAGAAAACACCCATAAAAACAATCCAATGCTTCCTTCTATTGATGCAATATGCCTCTTACAACAATTCACCACCCTTAAAAATGAGGAGCAAGTCCCTATTTATAGTTTTCCAAAGGCAGAATGAATGGCTAGGATTAATTTACATTGTGTGGCCAAGATTCAATACAAGTTAGGGTTTCACCTACCCCCAATATTTCACAATTTAAAATACATTATTTTTTCCTCTTCCCTATTTTTTTTTGTAAACTATTTTGTCTTTTATCCACTGTAGTTGTTTTGTTTTCTATTTTCCTTCTCTACTATGGCCGAAAACTATCAAATTCTACCTTCTATCTAATGTGTTTGCAACATTCTTCCATCTAATTTATTATTCATGGTGATGACTTCTTGGGCATGCATCTATATGTAATTTAGTCCTCAACAAGTTGATCATTATTTATTTGGACATCCTTCTCCTAGAAATCTTCATTATCCCTAGTACACTCCTATAGATGGACTTGGAGATTACTTCCTCCTATATATGTGGTATGTGGCATGTAGATCCTTCTTTTAGATTGCACTTTTTATGATTTCACCTCCTTTTCTCTTTAGGTTAGGGTTTGAGTTAAAATCCCCCATTTGATAGTGCCTCCTAATAGCTACATTGTAAGAAAGTTTCCTGAGAACTTCCAAGGCCTGGCATGACCTGAGAAATTAGGCCTATTGATATCAATTGTATTTACCTTGAATTTAGAATCCCTCTTTCTAGTGCCTGTTTTACTGATGGGTGCTAGGAGGAGAGGTAAGCATAAAACAATGATGACTAGAACAATGTGTTCTTCCCTCATTCATCTCTCCTCTTTTGATGGCCTTCTCAATAGGCCTCCCTGATGGGCATACAACAAGTTCCTTAAATCTTGCACATATAGAGTGTAGTAAGTTGTTTTGCATATAATGAGGAAAAAATCATTTAAATCATACATAAATGAGGGTTGGATCCATTCATAAATTCTTAAAAAATCATAGAATTTTTCATTGTTTAACATTTGGAGTTTATTTAGATCATCTAGACCAATGCAGATTCAATAGTGTCGATTTCCCCAAGCTGGAAGTTTTCAGAATGAAGGTAGTGAGAAAATGGCTCCAGGGCCATAGATACCCACAAGTGGCGACCAACACTAAAAGTTCTGCATAGGTGAGTTGGTGATCAAATTTATAATGAGTTAATTAGGCACATGTGGAATTGACAAATGAGGTACCCACAGTCATTAAATTAGGCTATGATAAATTTGTGGGTTCGGACTATGTGGGTGTAGGGAGGGTGAAGGAAGTTTGGAGCTTAGTCATTAAGTAGTAGCCTTCAGGGGATGACAACCTACATGTAGATTTTTGCATTGTGGGACCCCCAGGAACCTCAGATGGCTAGGGTGGTGTCTTAAAGTTTGATCACTGTGGGATGCGTGGGTGGAAGTTATTGGGCCACTGTCAAATTTTCACCGTTAAGGAACAACTTTGGAGGGATGGTGGTTTGTAGGCAGTAGTCCACATAGGCAGACCCACATCAAGCTCCTGGACTTAATTTTTGGCATTTTTCAAACTTCAACAAAGAAACGGGAAACCAATCATGTAGAGCCCACCATACAAAAAGACGTGGATGCTTAGATGTTAGGGAACGGTGATAGAGTAAGGGCTACTCAGATGAAAGTCAACAAAGGTCGACCCACATGCTAATTTTTACATGGTATGATCATAAGGTAAATCTGCATCAAGGTCACTTGGCATGTGCAAAAATAAGTGATGGAGCACCTTCAATTGTCTCCCCTTTTATCAAAACAACCCTCTTTTTCTCATGTGGGTGCAAGGAGTGTGGTCACAGCTAATGGGAAGGGTGTTGATGTTCGACTATTAAGTAGTGACTAAAGGTGGATGACATCCCAGATGTGGATCCTCACAGATGGAAACTTGTACATAGAAACCTGCAACCAACAACCCACACACAAAAACCTACAACCAGTGACCCACAGACAGAAAACCATAGTGAAATTTTTACAACATCACAAAAGTTAGTAAATATGATATTTTAAATTTTTGCACATGGGAAAATGGGTGGAGAAAGAGTTCGAAGACTTATTTCCTTAAGATTTGACTATGAAAAGTGCATAAATTTGGGATGCAGAAGTTGAAGGGTCTGGTGCCGTTAGAGATGACATTTCACAAATGAAAACCCATAGATAGATTTTTGTAAATGGAAACCCACAACCAGCAACCCACACATGGTGACATGCAACAAAAATTTTCCAACATCTAAACACTTTGCAAACTTTACCCAAACCTCCTTAGGCATGTGGAAACATTCATTTGATGGGCCCTAGATGTTGAAAACTTGAATTTTACACCTTTTTGAAAGATGCAAAAATTTGGGGGGGGCCAGCTGGAGGGTTCGGTGTTGGGACACCCTTAGTGGAGGAAATGAGTAGAAATTCCACTTCAAGAAGGCACACACAAAAGTCCATAATGAATAGTTAATTGAGCACAATGGCCGAGCAAGGGAGACCCGCAAATTTGGGTCTACCAGGGGTGTTAGCCACTTGGTCGAAGCTTAGATGGAGAATTTGGGTAAGGAGCCTACCATGCGAGAAGAAGTTAAGGGTTAGCCACTACTTAGTAGTGGAACATTAATGAAAAACCACATCCAACAACCCAGAGATAGCAACCCATAGACGAAAACCCACAACTAGCAACCTGCACATGGAAACTCACAGCCAACAACCTACACACTAAAACCCATAGTAAAATTAACACAAAGGAAAAAGACTTAGTGAAATTCAAACAGGTGAATTTGGTCAAGGGGTGCTTGATAATTTTAAAGCATGTGACCAACTTAGGCTTAGCATTAGGGGAACACAAAGCAAGGAAGAGATGAAAATGACCTATCGAGAGAAAAAATGACCTAGTGAGAGAAAAAGAAAAAAGGGGGTCCTTGACTTCGGTGGAGTATGCGAGCAAAACATGCACAAAAAGTATGTATTCCTTATTATAAGCTTCCCAAAAGGAATAATTTTAAATTAATTTAATTATATTATTATATATTTATTTTTTATTTCTTGTGAATGTAGGTATAAAAAAAAATTCAAGTTCTCTATTCTCCACAGGTGGAAAAGTAGCAGATTATCAAAAAATATATCTAAAAAAATATCTATGCACTATATATTGATGTCCTTGATTCAACAAAAAGAAATAAAACTGTATTTTGATACATACAAAAAAAGTTATGTTTTAGCCAGTAAATCATGTCTAAATTATAACTAGTTTGACTTTGAAACTTAATTAGAAAAAAATATTCAATGAAACACTATGAAACCAATTCCATGACCTAGATATTGTAGTTACAAATCTAAATTCAAAAAAAAGTATAATTTTATCCTTCATATAAAAAAATTTATGTGTTAGCCAGTAACATCACTCTTTAAAAATGGTGTTTATTGTTAAAAACTAGTTTTCGAAGGAGATGGAAAAAGAAATGCATTTTGATTCCAAAAATTTTGAGCAATAAAATTAGAATCTATTGAAAAAATGTCACAAATCACTAATTTTCATCATCTTCAAATTCCTCACTGTTTAGCTACTATAGGTGCCCAAAAGTGAAGATTTAGTTAAAAAATTAGTGCAATGTTCAGTTTGGCCAAAAATTGTAAACCAGTATTGTGGGATCACCCAATGACAATGCAAAATAAAATGAATTAAGATTATTAGAATAAAAGGTCTATATAATCCTTAAAAACTTAATTGATAATGGAAATGACAAAACAAAATGAAATGAATTAAGATGCATAGAATAATAGATCTATATTATCCTAAACAACTTAATTGATAATGGAAATAATAAGTGAAATGACTAGTGAAATGATTAATGCAACCTAATAATGTAATATGATGGTGAGATTGTTAATGAAATGATTAATGAAGTGGATAATACAATCTAATCAAATGAATAATGAAATAGTAGGTGTAGTGTTGATGCAAAGGAAGGATGAACAACTTAGTAATAGACCCAAGGGTACTCAAAGATCAAATCCATTTTTCTTTCTCCTAGAAGTAATTTTAGGGATACTAACAAGGGATTCTTAGAAATATTTGATTCAAATACTTTGAGATAGTGCTCATGCATGAAATATCTTTCAAAGGTTCAACAACCTTGGATACAATTCAAAAGAGGTGACAAACAACAATTGTCAAATAAACTACACCTTGCATTGATCAACTAAATAGAATTGTTTCAATGTATCACAAAAGCAACTATTGGAGAACAGTCAAACCATAAAGCAAGATTGGGATACCTCTTTCAGATATTCAAGAGTTTATTTCATAAACTATATTACCCTAGCTCCATGCACAAACCCCAACTTGATTTGTTTCCCATGCTTTCCTTATGGCTTTCTACTAGTTTAATTGGGACAATCAAAAGTAAACATGTAAAAACCTTTCAAAAATACTCCAAAACTATTAATTCAGGTGTAAAATACCTCTAATACATTACCAAACCCTTACCAATGCCAGCCCCTATGAATAAAATGCATAGATTTACACAAACACCACAATGTAAGGCTTTTACACTATTTTTTCTAAGCTAACTTGGAGTGGACTAGTGAAGATTTCTCCCAAACATGAGCACATTGGGACTTCTAACCTTTTAAATCTTGAAGAACATGCAAAGAAATAGTTTCAGATGATTTTATAGCACTTTTGAGTAGTGGAAATTAAAGATATTACATTTTTACTACCTGTTGCTACCCTAGCTAGGGTTTTAATCCATTTCAAGTAAATTATGAATAACTTTAATAAAAATAAATGAAATTTGATGAAACCAAAAAAAAATGCAATAGATTCATGGGGATATCAAATGCAATTTATTTCAGATCAATCCATGGACTGTACAATCCGTACAAGAAGCCATAAGTTGCTACAACTCATAAAAATCACAAAAACTTGCTCCAATTAACTCCAAGTTTGAAAAAAAATAATAAAATAATGCTACCATTCGACCATTAAAAAATATTAATGCTATTTCCATCCATTTACCATTTATTCCCATGTTCTATCAAGTTCATGTAACTAAAATCCCATTTTTGACAACTTGCCCAAAAAGGTTGCATGACAAAATTAGCAACTTTGACATTTTTTTCAATTTTGAAATCCATGACCCCAAGCACCACAAAAATAAATTAAATACATGGTGAAAGGTCATAAATGTCCTTATTAGACCTTAGAACCTAGTTGTAACTAAATAAATAAATAAATCAAAATTACAAAGATGAGCAAAAATGGACTCCTAGTGCTCTTGCACCATACACCCAAAGGGAAGACAACTCAAGTCTCAAGTCTCACTTGAGTGCAGGTCTTCATCAGTGTAATCATGCAAAAAAAAAAATATATTCAATCATCTATGTTGCACCCTTAATGATAAGAAAAATGATGAGAGTGAATACTCTATTTAGTTTTCTTGTCTTCTTCACATTGCTATAATTCCTCTTGGAAATCTTCAAATGCCATCTTGACTGCTGGATGACAAAAGATGGTCCATTGGCTCTTCTTTCAAAACCTTTCATTTTGACTTTGGCTGCTGCATTGGCCTTCAAAGCAAGTTCTTTTTGGGTACTCGCCAAGAAATAAAATGAACTTTGATTATTATGAAGCAACTCAATATCCTCATCCCCTAGACAACCTTTAGGAAACAACACTACTTCATCTCCTATAACATAAATCAAATGCCTTGGTTCCCCTTTTGTATCTACAGATGCACCCAAATAATTAGATACTTCAATTATCTCTTCATCTTTGTATTTCTTATTTGAAATTTGTGTGCCTTGCCTACATGGCTATCCTTAGAAGTCACTTGACTTCTCCTTCCCTTACTTGGAACAACCTTCAATAGTTGTGCTTCCTCTTGACCATTTACACAAATCAATGCTACCCTACTAGTTGTAATAATAGGATCTTGTATTTTTTCTTCAAAATATGCATTGTTCAACTGTGTATGAACTCCCTTATGATTACCTTTATTAAAAAAATCACTATCATCTGCAACTTATTTTTGTTGCTCTAGTTGTAGTTATTGTTGATTGAATTGTCTTGTTTCCATCTTCAACTCAATTTGAAAATTTTGCAGCTCTAAACTTCCTTCCTTCACCAACTTATGCTCATTCATCTTTGCAATTGTCTTCATATCAAACTTTATATCTTTAGCATCCAAATTCCTACCATTTGTAACCTTCCAAACAATTTTGGTAATATCACCTTTATTGACACCACCTTGTTCTCTAGAAATCTTGTATTCTTCATAGGCTACTTTGCATGATAGACCAACCCATATTATGGAGTCAATGTAATGATTTATATCCCTATTTAGAGGAAATGAGTGTGGGATATCATCCATCACTATATCAACATGTTCCTTTATCAAATATTGGAGCCTATTTGTTTTCACAACAATCATGGGTTTGTTTATGCTATTCCTTGTCTTCCTCTTCTATGGTTTGGACAAACTCCTTCTTACTTACCAAGATTACACTAGATCCCACTTGTGATTCTTGAGTTTATTCTTTCAAAGGTGTCAAAATGTAAGATACCCCATCATTCTCTATGGCATAGGTGTTTTTCCTACCATCATGTTTGGCATTTCTATCATACATCCATGGACTACCAAGAAGCAAATGACAAACATTCATAGAAATGATGTCACACAAGTCCTTGTCCTTATAACCCCCTATGTGGAATTCTACCTAAATTTTCTCATTTACTAAGACTTTCTGCCCATTTTTTAACCAAGAGACCTTATAGGGAGTGGCATCAGGTAATCTTCGCAAATTTACCCTGTCTACCATTTGAACAGAAACCAAATTATTAGTACTACCAGAATCAATGAC
Source organism: Sequoia sempervirens (assembly GCA_007258455.2). Lineage (NCBI taxonomy): Eukaryota > Viridiplantae > Streptophyta > Pinopsida > Cupressales > Cupressaceae > Sequoia > Sequoia sempervirens. The sequence goes on along the minus strand of VDFB02058242.1, from coordinate 276,865,075 downwards.
AATTTTACAACATTTACCTTAGAATTTGCATGTAGTCCTGAAGAGTGAATTCCTCTGTGGTGGTTCCTCCTCCATGGGTATTTGATCAAGGTTTTTTTCATCAGCAAGGACTCCCCAACTTCTAGTTTTGCATTTTGAGATGAAGAATTTACACTTTCAACATCATCTCCACCTTGTGCAATCTAATTTCTTCTTTCACTTCCAAAAGAAGTAGATGGTTGTTCCTTAGGGAATTTTCATGCTTGATGGCCTACAAATTTATTACACTTGTAACACTTTCCAGTGAATCCACTTGAGCATCCTCTTTTTCCAAATCTTCCTCTAAAGTTTGATCTACCTCCCCTAAAACTTCACCTTGAATCAAAATTTTGTTATTGAGCATTACTTGTATCTCCTTGATTCTTATGTGACTATCTTGAATCATAAATTGACCCTCTTCCTCTAAAAATTATCCTTCCTCTACCTTTTCTTTTCTTTTCTTGTCTCCTTCTCAACTTGTCTTCAACCTTTATGGCTAACTCATTACATTCTTCTACTATTCTTAGACTCGTGAGACTTAATTCATCTTGTATACTATACTTTAACCCATTCAAATACCTTGCATCTTTGTCAACATATTCTTCCATATTGCTTGATATAATGCTTATTTTTTACAACTCTTCTATGTAGGTCTTCACATCAATTTTCTTTTGCTTCAAATTTTGCAACTTTCTATACAAATGAATAGCATAATCACTAGGTAAGAATTTACCTTTTAGTTTTACAACCATTCTATCCCAAGATATAATCTTTTCCTTGCATTTATTCTTCCTCTCTTCTTGTACATAGTCCCACCATTGGTATGCATTCCCTTTTAGCTTTGTTCTTGCCAATTTCACTTGCTTCCTCTTAGGTATCTCCTCAAACTCAAAATACTTATCCAAGCCTCCTATGCAATCTAAGAGTTCTTCTCCATTCAGACCCCCTAAATACACTAGAAGATCTATCTTTACCTTTGAACGATCACTCTTAACTTCCTTTAGCAATCATTCCAACCTTCTTTACTCAACATCTCTTTCTTCTTCCTATTCTTATGGGTGTTAATTTTCACCCATTTCTTCATCTTATTGATCACTCAAATCTCCTGTGAACACTCCTCTTCTTTGGTTGGTCTCAACTAATGTGAGTATTGCATCAAGGCCTTCTTGAATGGATCTCAACTCTATGAAAAGAGAATATCTCACCTCTTTGAAAATCCTTTCCACACTTATCTTGGGAGGCATCTTGTAAACTCTTCAACCCAACTTATCTACTATCTTTACTATTCTCCCCTACTCTGATACTAATTTGATGCAGAGGAAGGATGAACAACTTAGTAATAGACCCAAGAGGCAAGGTACTCAAAGCTCAACTCCATTTTTCTTTCTCTTAGGAGTAATTTTAGGGCTAATAACAAGGGATTCATAGAAATATTTGATTCAAATACTTTGGGATGATCCTTATTGATGGAAGATCTGTCATGGGTTCAACAACCTTGGATACAATTCAAAAGAGGTGACAAACAACAACTACCAAATAAGATACACCTTGCATTGATCAACTAAATAGAATGGTTTCAATGTAACAAAAAAGAAACCATTGGAGAAAATTCAAACCAAAAAGAAATATTGGGATACCTATTTCATACATTAAAGATTTGATTTCATAAAGTATATAACCCTAGTTCCATGCACAAACCCCAACTTGATTTGTTTCTCATGCTTTCCCTGTTGCTTTCTAATAGTTCACTTAGGAAAATCAAAACTAAGCATGTAAAAACCTTTCAAAAATACTCCAAAACTATTGATTCATGTCTAAGAGACCTCTAAATATATTTACCAACCCTTAGGAATGCCAACCCCTATGAAGAAAATCCAAAGATTTACACAAACACCACAATGTAAAGGTTTTACACTATTTTTTCTAAGCTAATTTGGAGTAGACTCGTGAATATTTCTCCCAAACATGAGAATATTGGGACTTGTAACCTTGTAAATCTTGAAGAATATGCAAAGAAAAATTTCAAAATGAGTTTATAGAACTTTTGAGCAATGGAAATTAAAGATATTACAATTTTACTACCTACTACTACCTAGCTAGGGTTTTAACTCGTTTTTAGTAAAATCTCTATAACTTAAAAAAAACTAAATGAAATTTCATCAAAGAAAAAAAAATATATAGTATATTGAGGGGGATATATCAACTAAAATTTATTTTAGATCGATCCATAGACTGTATAGTTTGTATAGGAAGCTAGAAGTTGTTGCAACTCATTAAAAATCAAAAAAAGACTTGCTCAAATTCACTCCAAGTTTGAGAAAAACAATACAATAATGCTCCCATTCAACCATTATATAATAATAATTATTTTTCTAGCCATTTAACATTGATTCCAATGTTCTATCAAGTGTGTGTAACTAAAATCCTATTTTTGACAACTTGCCCAAAAAGGTTGCATGACAAAATTAGTAACTTTGACAGTTTTTGCAATTTTGAAACCCGTGACCCCAATCACCACAAAAATGAATTAAATACATGGTAAATGTTCATAAATGACCTTATTAGACCTTATAACCCATTATAAACTTTAAAAAAACCAAAATTACAAAAATGAGCAAAAATGGATTCCTAGTGGTCCTACACCAAGTGCATCTATTAGAATTGAAGCAACTTGATAGGAATAATATGGTGGAAAAAATCATTTGCAAAACCAAAAATCATGATCATAGGCTATGTGAAGGGATAGGAAATAATGCAATAAGATGAATGAAATTCCATGCAATGTTATGCTATCACTCTTAGGAGCATTGGATTTTGATATAGTATAGGATACCAAGTGCCAGGGTATAAGGAACCAAGGAAAATTAGCATTCCACACATAGGACTAACACAACAAACAAATAGGTTAGTAGAACATTCCAAAATCATGGGGGCTTTAGTCAGGCTGTTGCTAGAAAACCACAAGCATAAGAGGTTGCTCTAGCATAACATAAGATCATAAATGTCTTGGTGGGTATTACATAGGATGTAACTGGGAAGACATGATGACACCAAAAACCAATAGATTCCCCTATGTCTACCTATCAAAGTGAACCATAATATGATGGATCATGGTGACACTCAATAGGTATAGTAAGAAGCTTAAAAGATGAAAAAATGCAAAAGAACCAAGAAATCACAACAAATATAAAATATCCTTTTCTATAGGGATGATAGGTGGATGAGATTCACATGCTATGATATGAGGAAATATATATCCTAATAAGACTGTAGATGGATGGGATAGATCATAGGATTAGGATGACACAGGATAAATAAAATAGATCAATATTTCTCGGAACCAATAAATTTTGTTGGTTAATTCTAGCAAGATAAGGACACTCTTGGTGATGGCACAAAAAATAAAAGACATAACCTAAAGGACAGACCTAAGCCTTAGGGGTGCATCAAAGATGGCTTTTCCTACATGAAAGTGTTGAGGTGTCATAGTTCAATAAAAATACTAATGACTAGTTATGTGCAGGATCATCATGGAAAAAATAGGCCCTTAAGTGGTTAAAATTTCAAAAATATCAGAGTTAGGCAACTTGATGTAAAATTTTGACTAAGTTATCTATATTATTTAAAAAATATGTAAGAATAGAATCTATAGAAAATTGAATGTAGTTTCTAAACTACTAGGTTTTTTTTTAAAAAAATATGTATTTTTTGAAAATTTGAAATTTCAATGTAGTACCAGTTAGATTTCAAGGAAAAAATAAGAAGTAGGTGTCTATTAGACCACCCTAACCACAATAAAATGATAATTTTTTTATAAGGTTTTAGATATAAGAAGAGGACTCATGTTCAGATGTGATGCATATTTTTTTGTAATTTTTTAGTAAATTTTTATGATTTTTAATGAAAACTTTTAAAAATATAAAAAATCATATGTAACCACCTTAACTTGGTCAAAACATCATGAAATTCATTTTTTTCTTTTTTAATCATATAGTATGTGAAGCATAGAATGTGATGCATGTTTTCGATTCAAAAAATGTGATACAGTTTGAAAGCTATAGATGTTTTCTAATCATTCTATCAATTAGGACTTTAGTCGAAATTTAAATAGAAAATGAATAATAATAATTTATTAAATTCAAAGTAGAGCATAATTAATATTGGTGGAAAGCTGAGAATATTCTTTAAAATCCCCTTTCATTTCATCAATTTTTGCATAAAAAGAATTGTCAGCCACATACCCATCACCACTTTTTGGCCCATCACTGTACATACCCGACTAATGCTGAAAAAGAAATGGAAAGAGGATGACGAAGACTCAAATGGATGGACCAAATCCTCAAGGGCTCATCAAAGATGTCCTTGCCTATGTGAAATCCTAGTGTTTTGTTGGTGGCTTCAACCTAACCATTACCTTGAGGGTAATAAGGCATTGACCAATGGTGCTAGATATGGAATGTTTCAAAGAGTTGTTAGACATGCTAGTTTTTGAAAGGTTTTCCATTATCAATGATGATAGTGGAAGGAATACCATATCTACAAAAAATATGGTATAGAATGAATTTGGATATTTGAGTGTTAGTGATGAGAGAGTGGAGTCACTTCCACCTATTTGGTGAGTTATTCTATGGTAGTGAAAATGAAGGCATAACCATTAGAAGATAGTGGGTAGATCTTACCAATTAAGTTGAGACCCCAATATGAAAAATACCATGGCATTGTAATTGGTTGTAGGTCTTATGTTGGAGCATGGATCAAATCCATGTGCTACTGATAAGATACACACTTTTTAATAAATTCACACACATCATGTTCCATAGTGGGCCAATAGTATCCAGTTTAAAGAAGATTATTTTCCAAGGCCATTACATTAGTATGTGCCTCACAAATGTCATTGTGTACTTAACCTAACATTATTTTAGATTCCATTTTGTTCAAACATCAAAAAAGAGTACCATCATACCCTCTACAATTAAGTGTGTCTCCTAGGAGGGTTTAAAGGGATGCTAGGTGTATGAAGGATTTTTGTTGGCTATGGTTTACCTCGGGTTGAAGGATTTTATCATGAAGGAAGGTGTAAATGCCATGGTACCATGGGGATTGGGGGCCTAAAATTTCACACACCATTTCTATATTCAGGATATCATATACAAGCACTAATAATTGTTCAACCAAGAACTCACAATCTATATGATCCTTAGGGAGGTCTATAAGAGAACCAATAGTATCCATTGTGTCTATAGCCTTATCCTGCAATATAGGAACCTATTCAAAGTGGATACAATTGAAATTTTGCTTAAATTCATCCACCATGCATTTATAAGTAAGAAGCTTGTTATCCTTTGTTTTGTATTTGTCATTAACTTTTTTGATTGTTAATTGTAAGTTCCCATAGACACGAAGATAGGTAATGTTCCATTATAAGGAAATTTAAAGTATTGAGATTAAAGCTTCATACTCAACAATGTTATTCATGCATGGGAATGCCAATATTAATGACTTAGGGAAATAATCACCTTGAGGGGTGATAAAGATAATGTAAGCACCCACCCCATTGTATGTGTAGATTCCATAAAAATAAAGAGTTCCTGCATCTTCTTCTAAAACTATGAACACTAACTCATCTAGAAACTCTACCACTAAAGGGTACACATCCACTAGAGGGGCTTCAACCAATTGATCTACAATGATTTGTCTGTTGATTTCCTTGTGATCTATATACTCAATGTCAAACTCATCAAGAAATATAAGCCATTAAGCCATACAACCTATTTAAGATGTTCTAGACAATAGGCACTTGAGGTGATCCACCTTGGAAATCAGCTTAATTGAGTGACTAAGCATGTAATGGTGAAGCTTTTGATAATTTAAAAAAAAAACTAAAATGCATGCCTTTTCCATAGGAGTATAATTAAGTTCATTCCCCACCAATGTGCGGCTAATGTAATAGATTGTTCTTTTCTTCCCATTGTTGCCATGTTGAGCCAAGAGTGCCCCCAGTGCAACTGTTGTAGTATAAATATAAAGCAACAAATGCTTTCCCAATATAGGAGGCATCAGGGTAGGATGGTGGTATGTGTAGGATCATTATGGAAAAAATAGGTCCTTAAGTGGAATAAAATTCAGAAAAATTAGAGTTAGGTAATTTGACGTAAAAATTTGAATAAGTTATCTATATTATTTCAAAAATATGTAAGAATAAAATATGTAGCAAATTGAATGTAGTTTCTAAACTACTAGGTTTATTTTAAAAAGAAAACAATCTATTTGGTAAAAATTTGAAATTTAAATGTAGTAGTACTTAAATTTTAGGGAAAAAATAAGAAGTGTTTGTTTGACCACCCTAACCACAATAAAATGATAGTATTTTTTTATAATATTTTAGATATAAGTAGAGGACTCATGTTTGGATGTGATGCTTGTTTTTTTGTAATCTTTTCCCTAGTAAATAATTAATTATGATTTTTTTATTACAAATTTTAAAAAATATAAAAACTTATATGTCTGACCACTTTAACTTGGTCAAAACTTCATGAATTTTTTTATTTATTTTTAATACTATAGTATGTTAAACATAGAATGTGACACATGTTACAGATTCAAAAAATGTGATACTATTTGAAAGCTATAGATATTTTTCAATCAACCTATCAATCAGGGCTTTAGTCGTAATTCAAATAGAAAATGAATAATAATTATTTATTAAATTCAAAGTAAAGCATAATTTATGTTGGTGGAAAGATAATAATATCCTTTAAAAACCCTTTTTGTTTCATCAATTTTGGGTAAAAAAAGGTTGTCAGCCACATACCCTACAAATACCCATTATATTGCCACTTTTTGGCCCATCATGATCCTGCACATACCTATGGTTGGAAAGATACTTCTTGATTTTATCGAATCCTTGCTAATGCTCTAAGCTCCACTTGAAGATAATATCTTTGTGCAAAATATTTGGGAAATGTTGACACTTGTTTTTATGTTGAGCTATGAAGTGTCAGCTTGATTTCAACTTGCCTTGTAGACTTCTTAGCTACTTTAGATTTTTAGGTAGGGGAACATCCATAATTGCTTTGACCTTAGCTAGGTCAACCTCTATACCCCTCTTGGACATGATGAAAACAAACAAGTTTCCTAATGTAACCCTGAAAACAAATTTCTTGGGGTTTAACCTTATCTTATACTACTCTAGCCTATCAAAAATTTTCTTCAAGATCCTCGAATATTCTTCTTGAGTTTTGTATTTTTCCAATAGGTCATCAACATAATCTTCCATTATGAGGTGGATCAAATTATGGAAAATGACCATCACTGCATGCTAATATATTGCACCCACATTTTTTAGACCAAAAGGCATGATGTTATAGAAAAGAGTGCCCCAAAGTGTAGTGAAATATGTTTTATGTTGATCTTGAGTAGCAATTTTGATCTTATTATACCCTGAAATCCATCCATAAGAGATAACATAGCATTGCCTACTTCAAATCAACAAGCATATCAATGTTTGACAGTGGAAAGTCATCTTTAGGACATGCCTTATTAAGGTTTCTAATTTTTGTGTAGATGCAAATGTCCCTAGTTTGTTTATCCATGGTGAACATAATGGAAATCCACTTTTAATAATCAATAGGTCTAATAAACCCAACTGCTAAAAGATTTTCCAATTCCACTTTGATGAGAATAGCAACTTATGGATGCATTTTTTTAGAGATTTTGTTTCACTGGCTTGGAATTAGGGAAAACATCAAGGTGATGTACAACTAATTTTGGATCTATCCCAAGCATATCTGAATAGGCTCATGCAAAATTAATGATCCGTTCTTGATGTAGATTGAAAAAGATAGAATATTCTTCTCCAGTCAAGGATTTGGCTACGTACATGATCTTTGGATTTACTTTTGTTCCCAAATTAACCTCTCTTGTGTCTTCAATGAGAATGGAAGAACATTCTAAAATGTGGGAACATATAAGAGGAATATGAAAATCCCCATCCTCTAACACCTTAGGGAGGTTTTCATCAAATGATGCACCCTTTCTTTTTACTTTTTATTGGTCTAAAAGTGTTGCAGGGAGGTTTCACTAGGAGAAATTTTTGTACTTTGTTCTTTTTATTTTTTTGGTTGAGGTGTTTATCTTCCCTAGGGTACGATCCACATTATTCTTCTAATCCCATGTAGTTTACATATGCCTCTTTGGATGGAAAGATGTCAATAGGTGTGCTTCCTCATAGGTCCCAATCTATGTTGTCAAGATAGCAAAGGGAAAGAATAAAGGTGAAAATTGAGGTGGATTCAAATAGGGAGGAGACATATAAATCATCATAAGAGTGTATCATGGTTTCCTCCTCAAGTTTTTCATCAAGGACATTGACTTCCACACTAGCATTATTTGAAGCACTAGAAGATAGAGAAGGTTATTTTTGTTTCTTGTCATAACCAAGACCCAAGTGTTTCATATGCACAAGAGTATCAATCGGCTTATGCATTTTATGTTTATCGACCCCTAGTACTACTGTTTGATCATTGTATTTTTTATCCAACTTGGAAGCTAGCGGATAGACTTCTTGGAAGTATTCAATGAGAGGGGGCGATGGTTTTGGTTCTTCACTATAAACCTGTTGACTAATATCCTCATCAAGATGATCTTGAAAGGTACCTATGGACTAAAACATAATAAAACCCACATTATTAGAGCTTATGGTCTTGATGATTAGTTCTCCTTATTGTTGAGACTTAGTAGGATAGCCATAACTTTGTTGTGAGGAGGGAATTGTGCCCACATTGAGTGCAGTGCACATCTCATATTCCCCACAACCTTTATCAATGATCATAACCTTGGTAATGGAGGAATTTGAAGTGGTGGGATTGGTATGAGATGATGATGGTGTGGAATGAGATATTCCCACCTCAAGTCCAAGATAATGGTGGGAATGAGCAAAGGAAGCCTCAAGAGCATGGTAGTACTTGAAGGAATGTTGGTCAGCAGGGATGGTGACATCAATTCCATTGTGAAGGAATTTTAGGCATTAATTATAAGTAGATGGAATGGCTTGCATGGCATGAAGCCATGGTCGACTAAGGAGGAGATTATAGGGAAGTTCTAGATCAAGGACAAGACAATTCATATACTTTATGGCAGGGCCAAATTGAATGGGAAGGAAAATAATGCCTTCTAAATCTCATTTTTCATTATTGTAAGCCTTGATGGTGATCACCTAATGATCCAAGTTAGTGTGGGTGTACCTGACCTCTTTTATTAATTTTGGTGTACATAATTTTAGGGAAGATCCATTATCTACCAAGAATCCTTTGAATTCGTGCTTAGTAATGTAGACTTCTATATGAAGGGCAGGTTTATGTGTAGGCTCAATGGGTGGCATATCATTTTGGATGAATCAACTGATACATAGATAAGATATGTCCTAAAAGAGCTTGGAACTGAGTAATATCTATGTCATTAGGGACATGAGTGTCCTATAAATCTTTGGTAAGGATTTCTTAATATGTTCAAGAAGACTTCAACAAATCTAAGATAGATATTTGAGTGGGAGTCTTTGCTAAGTTATCAAGGATGTTTTACTGTGAGCTTACAAGAGCTAGTTGGGATGATGTGGAGGGTCTTGGAATTGATATGTGGGTAAGATGTATAGTGACTGCACATTGAGGGTCCTTTCCCTTTACATGGATCATAGAGACATGTGGGTCTACTTCTATAATACAACCAACTATATTATCATAATTTAAAGGAACATTAGTATAACTAATATTATTGGTTTGATTATTTTGATTATTATTGTTGGACTTGGTGTTCATGTTAGAAGAGTTAGAACCCTGATTATGCTTTGGGAAAGAATTTTGGAATGTCTGTAATTGAGCATTAGAAGATTGAGACTAGTTTCCCTTAACTACAATGTCTCCTCAATCAATGAGATCCTGAATGTAAATCTTGAGACCCTAACACTTGTTGGTAGTGTGACCTTTGATATTATGGTAATTGTAATATTTATTTTCTCTATACCAATTGGGATTTGGTTTAGAATCATAAAAAGGTTTGGTCATAGGATATACAACTACATTGGCTTAAACAAACCTTCTAAACATAGCCTCCAAGGGTTCCCCTAGGGGAGTGAATGTTCATTTAGCATTCCCTTGACTCGACTACTTGGACTAGTTAGGAGGATGGGGTACCCCTTTGTCCTATATATTATTGCAAGATGGCGCATCCCTTGGTCTTCCTTGTTCAACATGGTGCTTGGTTTTGTGACATGGATTAATCGCCTCCTATGGATCTTACATAAATTTGGTAATTGTATCGAGCATTGATAAGTCAATATTTTGGTGCAATGACAACCACCAATGTAACAATTGGTATCATAGTTGAGGTCACAGGTTCAAACCCTCACTTTTGCTGGGGAGGATTTTTGCTAGATGGTGTGTCCCTTGGTCTTCCTTGTTCAACACAACTCTTGGATTTGTGACATGGATTAATCACCTCTTATGGCTCTTACATAAATATAGTAGTTGTATCAGACATTGAAAGGTCAATCTTTTGGTGCAATGACAACCACCAATGTAACACAGATATGACATTAGCGATGGGTTGTTAGTGAAATTTTTATGCTACTTGAGAGGTATTATCTACTTGGACATGTTCAGTCTCAATCACACCATCATTAACTGCATTCTTATTCTTGTTCTAGTAGTAAGATTTGTCACCATATTGCTTGTCTTTTTCTTCCTTGAAGATCCTAATGAGACCCTTAGAAATCAAATCCTTCCCAATGGTAGTTCCCTTTTCGATGAATTCTATGAAGGTAGTTGTGCAATGGAGGTGAAAATTATAGGCCAACTTAGGATGTGAGTTTTCAACAAACATTCCCACTAATTTCTTTTCTTGAAGGATACATTTAAGATGGCTAGCTAAAGCTCACCACCTTTGTAGGTAACTAGTAAATGTCTCACCATTACATTTCTTTTCCTTCATAAGGTCCATTGTGTCTATATCCTTCTCTAAGTTAAAAGAGAAATGGGTTATGAAATTTTTTGATAAAGTAGAAAATATAGAAATCAACTGATGTGGGAGATGCAAGAACCACTCTAAGGCTTGTCTATTCAAGCTATGAAGGAACAACTGAAGGAGGTATTTTTTGTTGTATAAGACCTCTTGATAGTGCATTTAGAATTATTACAAATGGTCTCGAGGGTCTCCCTTTCTGTTATATTTATCGAATTTTAGAATTTCAAAATGCATTGGGAATGGAATGGTGGAAATTGATGGATCAAATGCATATGGAAAAATATCTTCAAACTTGAAGGAATTTTGGAATGATGATGTGCCAACTTGTAAATCTTTTAGGTCGGGTTTCATTTCTTCTCATTCCTTATTTACAAGAGTGGATGAATAAGGACCTGTGGGATTGGATTGATCATAGGGAGCATATTGTTCATATGATGGTGGTGGAAGTAATTGATTGAAGGATGGATTGGGATAGTATGATGTAATCTATTGATATTGATTGGCATATGATTGTTATTGGTTGGCATATATTTTTTGTTGAGATAGAGGTGGTTGATAGTAGAATGGTGCAAGTTGTTGTTCTTCGAACAACACCTATTAATAATATGATGGATTGGGTTGGTATTTGTATGTTGTTGTGAAAGTACACATGGAGGTGGTTGCATATTAGATGATTGTTGGTAGGCATTGGATGTGGGTTGTTGTGGATTAATATAGGATGCATGTTTTTGGTTTTGGATTTTGGAGTATTAGTAAATATGATTAGGCATAGTGTATTGTTGTCATGGGGTGTTAGGTGGTTGAGGAAGTTGGTAATAAGTATTTTGTGGAGGATGTTCCACAAAGGATGGAGGTTGATGATAACAAGGTGAATAATAATGAGGGGGTTGATTGACATACATATGTCAAGGTTGTGATTGGTATTTTTGATGTGGAATTTTTTGTGGCCCAGATTGTGTAGATTGTTGTTAAGGGACATGTTGAGGGCTAGTTTGGGTGGATTTTTGTTGAGGGATGTGTTGTGGAATGGATTGTGTGGATTTTTTTTTAGGGATGTGTTGAGGATCAATTTGTGTGGATTGTTGTTGAGGGGTGTGATGAGGATTCATTTCCATGGATTCTTGTTGAGGGATGTGTTGGTGATCTATTTGCATGGATTTTTGTTGAAGGGCTTATGGGATGGAATGACTAGGAGAAAATGGTGGTGCTTGTTGTACTAATGGTTTTATTTAGATGAGGGGGACATTAGGAGTGGAATTTTCTAGCAGATTGGTTATGGTGCCCCCCAACATTTCATGATGACTGGTTTAACTAATATTATGGTAGAGGTGGCACAAATGGAATGGATGTATGATCTTATAGATTGGTGGCTTCAGGTGTTTCTCCTCTATAAAAAATCCTAACAACGGGGGATGGAATTCAGTAACACACATCATTCCCAAATCCTCACTAATACAAAGTATCTTGTAGGGTAACTTGAGGAACTTGTGGAGACTAAGGGACTAAGGATTCTAGATGAATATGATAACTCTGAGAATCTTGCGATTGAGAAGGAACTTTAGTGTGAACATATTTTGTCATGCCAAACCCAGGTGGTGATTTAGAACCCCTCATAAGGAAACTATAAAGGATTTTATTTGATCACTCAACAAGGATACAGTTAGTCATTTGTGCCTTGATTGGGTTGCTAAGATATTCCTCAATAGAGAGATCGAGTTGATTAACCATTCCTTCCTCCATAAGTTGTTGTGGATTGAATTATGTGTTGGATTTCTAAGATCCACCATTAGTAGGTGGATTGGGAGGATACTATACTTTTGAAAAAATTATGACTATTTTAGTTCCATTATCTTTATAGCCTGTGATTAAGTTTTCATGGGCATTCATGCGTGGATGATTAGGAAATGATGATGATGTGGACCTATAAGGTGGTGTTTATTGATGATGGTTAGATGAATGATTAAAGGATTACCAAGATGATTAGTTTATTGATTGAATTGATCGATTGGTTAGAATGGATTGGATTAGATTGATGTTTCGATTTAGTTCATGATTGGATTGAATCAACTAGACTTGAGAACTTGACTAGATGATGTTTGGATTATCGGATTGATACTTGTGATAAGATACCAATCTTAAGGGTATGGGCAAGATCATCATGGAAAAAATAGGCCCTTAAGTGGCAAAAAATTCAGAAAAATCAAGAATATAATCTATTATTTCAAAAATATGTAAGAATAGAATCTATAGAAAATTGAATGTAGTTTCTAAACTAGTAGGTTTGCTTAAAAAAAATCTATTTGGTGAAAATTTAAAATTTCAATGTAGTGGTACTTAAATTTTAGGGAAAAAATAAGAAGTAGGTATTTGCATGACCACCCTAACCACAATAAAATGATAATATTTTTTTATAATATTTTAGATATAAGTAGAGGACTCATGCCCCAATATGATGCATATTTTTTTGTAACTTTTTTCCAAGTAAATAATTAATTATGATTTTTTTATTACAAAATCATATGCAGGACCACCTTAACTTGGTCAAAACTTCATGAAATTCAATTTTTATTTTTTTAATCCTATAGTATACAGAGCATAGAATGTGATACATTTTTTGGATTCAAAAAATGTGATACCCTTTGAAAGCTATAGATGTTTTTGAATCAACCTATCAATTAGGACTTTTGTCATAATTTGAATAGAAAATGAATAATAATTACTTACAAAATTCAAAGTAAAGTATAATTTATATCAGTGGAAAGCTAAAAATCTCCTTTAAAAACCCTTTTTGTTTCATAAATTTTGCGTAAAAAAAAGTCGTCGGCCACATACCCATCATATTGTGACCTTTTGGCCCATCATGATCCTGCACATACCGTCAAGCAAACATGATGATTGTGATGATGATGATTGGATTGTACTGGATGATTACAACAAAAATTTACCTCTATATGGAAGCAAATTGATGAGCCCATGGATAATCAATGGCTCATAATGGGTTACACTCCAAAGTGAACACAGATGATTATGATATAGGCTAATTAACTAGCAAAATTGGATAAAAATCTCTCAAATGGACATCTAAGGGATTTAGATTGGATGTTTCATGACCGATATGATGATTAAGGATGACCTAAGATGAAGCTATGCGATCAAATGGAAGATTTGATGACTTTTGAAAAATTTGAATGCACAAAAATAGTGATTATGGGAGACTGGAGGATGCTAAAAAAAATCTAATCACAAGACTAACCTTAACAATGTTGAATTTCAATCTTCAAGAGGATTTTCTCTCAGGTATTTCAATGGGAACAAGAATTGCCTTTGTAGGTAGTGGAATTGCCTCTCTAGGATGTCACAAATTTGCCCCTATAGGAAGCATAATCACTATGTATAACTGGCTGAGGGATGTATAGATTACAAGTGCAGACTCACCTATCAAATCTAGGTGTATGGAAAAATAAGTGGAATCTCCCCTATGTGACATAGATTCACCTATCTAGGATCATAGTATAGAAAGGATCAATGCAATTGCCTATGACAAATTCACTGTATGGACATTAAGGTAGGATTATCAATGTAGCAGATACATCTATTTGATGATTTTTTTGACTATATATAGGTGGTCATAGAATCACCTATCTATGTAATTTGATCACCTATGGGGGACTAAATGTGAATGAAGGAAAGCATAATCACCTATGGAATGTAGATCATACAATTGGGTGGAGCAAGATCACCTCTAAAGGAAGTGGAATCGCTTATCGAGGATCGACTTGATATAGACCCATGGAAACAAACTCACCTAATGAGACTAGACTATATGGATGAATGAAGAAAATTTTCCTCTAAAGGAGGTGAAATTACCTATCGGGGAATGGCTTAGAAGGGATGTGGGATGACATAATCACCCTTCTATGGGACAAAATCACCTATCTAGTGAAGGTGATACAAACTCAATATGGATGTGAAGTGACAAAATTTGAAGGTGCATAGATGTAGACTCAGGATCACCTCTTGGTGACATGGAATCACCCAAGAGATTCCAAAGGCTATATAGTCATTATAATTGGACTCACCAATTTTGGAAGTAGTATCACCTAATGGGATATTACTATACAGATTTTTATGGTGGACTCACCTTTGAAGTGAGCTAGATCATCCAAGTGGGAGACAGACATAAACATGTGAATTCACCTCTTAGGGAGTCATAATTGCCTATCAGGAGAAGACTGACTTAAAAAAGATTGGAATGGTGACTGACACATATATGCTTGTGAAGGTGGAATCACCAATCTAGAGTGTAGATTCACCTCTGTGAGAAGCAAAATCATCTTTGTGGTATAAATACTGGAAAAGGACTGAGACAAACAACAAACAACTGGGCATTGGTAAGGATTGACTCAAGACTGAAACTTGCATTGGTATATCACAAGAAAACATGCAAAACACATGAACAACCCTAAAATTAGTATTAAATATTTACAAACTTGATGTAGGCCCACTACCCCAAGGGGTTAATACTCCATGATAGTAGAGTGGAACATCCTTTCTCACAAAGGTGGATATGTAGAGATCTAGTGACACAGGGTCATCAACGAATGCCATGGGAACACCTTCTCTCTCCTTGAGGACTATCATAGTTCACCACAATGATTTCTATCTCAACCTAAGGGAGTATTTCATGAGTAGATTTAGGGTATAGTGCACATCCCCTACACCACACTAGGCAACAATTGAACACGTCTTAAACTAGGCTTAATAGGCAGCTAGGGGAGTCCTTGATACACCAAGAGGGTACGTGATGCACATCTGTGAACACCAGCCCATCACAAGCATGGACCAAGAGCCCCAATGAGGTACTAGAAACTCATACCAACCCTCCACACCTAACTAGGAATCACCCTAGTATCAATGCTCTACTAGTCATGACACAACTAGATTGGGGTACAACTTTAGTTCTCCCCGCTTTAAATACCCCACTCATTTATGTCGTTAAGATCATCCATTGGGGTGTTGAAATCCCAAAGAAAGTCTCCTATAGGGAAGGAAATATGAGATTTTTCTTATCCCTAGATTCACACACAGTGCAAAGGGGAGAGCATACATGTACTAGTACTCCTAGGTAAACAAATGGACTTGAGCTAACTATGATTTATGATCCCCAGGGTCACCTATGGTGCAAGGGGCAAGCATACATAAAAAATTAACTCCAAACATGCCAAACAAGTTAATTGAAACCACTAATCTAAGGTATTCGACTGATCATCCTATAAAAAATATCTTAGAACTTTGATACCACTAGTCTTCATCAAATGAAAGGAAATCTGCACAAACAGTTAGTAAAATTCCACAGGCCCACAAACATAAAAGTTATCTTGTCAGTTCCTAAACCAAAAACTAAATAAAAGTTTTAGTAGAAAAATTATAGTCTCGGTTTTACCTTAGGGTCACCCCTTGGGAATGTAAAATCACCTTTGTAGGTGGTTGTAGAATCACCCATGAATAATGCATATTCACCCCTCTATATTAGATGCAAAAGGGCAAGGGCTCACTCACCCATGAAATTTTATTGGGGGACTGAATACAAAATCACCCCTGAATTTTTTCTCTAGAGGGTGAATTTAGAATTGACCATGTACATAGCAAGATCACCCATCAGGAGGATTCACCTTTGAAGCTCCAAAAATTGGAAATTATAAAAATAAAAACAACAAAAAATGTGGAAGTAGACACGTGACTTGGGTCCCACCGACCATGCCATAAATGTATGCAAGTGAAACTCAATGAGACATGTAAAAGATGAAAGCACAAACAACACAACATGATTTCCCTAGTTAAATTTAAGCAACTAACTAGAGACAAAACATAAATGATTACCTTGCTTAAATTTATGTCTTGGTTAGCCTTGTGATTGTTGAAGATGTGTGCTCCTTTACACAATGTTATAGCATGCAATATATACTAAAATGATTGTATTGATATGATAAGTGCAATTGATATGGATGAAAGCTTTAATATGCAACAATGGTGGTAGTGAGAGCTTGAGCTTGAAAATACTGCATGTATGAAATCTTATGAGCGATGAATGTTGTAAATGAATGAATTTGGCTAAATATTTAGCCAACTTGGAGTTCATGAAATTGAGGGCCTAGATTTAAACTAGGTTTAGGAGATCAATGGTTGAGATGGCTTGAGGCATCTCAACACATATGGTGAGGACATGTGTCTTCATAGGTGGAAGGAGGGAAGTGATGTGGAGGTGAGGTGGAGGTACTTTCAAGTACCTTGGGGAATGAAAAAAGGATTGAATTTTCTCATCCTTCCTCAAATTATGGAAGGATGTAACAATTCAAATCCTTCTAGATTTTGGAGAAGGGTGTTGGGAAGAGCAAGGGGAAATAAAAATTCCCCCTGTATGGGCCTTGGGAAGAATAAGGGGAATTAAAAATTCCCCTTGTAAGGACCTTGGAATCGAGGGAGAATAATGTGGAATTTAAAATTCCAAATGGGATGCCTTGGAGTGATAAATGGAATTAAAAATTCCAAGTTGGCATGTTGGGGGAATAAACAAGGAATTAAAAATTCCTCAGGGGATGGGCATTGCTTCTCGAAAAGGAGAAATCATTTAAGAAGCTTGACTTAGGTACCCATTCCCTTAATGACAAGAGACTTAGGTTAGTATTAATTAATCATGATTAAGAGTTGTATAAGTGATTAGGTAGGCTAATTATGGGAATAGAGGCAAGTGGGATTTTATAGAGGATATGACACTAATCACAGTTAGTGGTGTGCACATCCTAATCAAAGTTTAATTAAATTAGGATAGATTAAGGATGAATTATGGAGGATGGCAACATGTGGAGAGAGTAATTGAATTAAAAATTGATTTAATTCTTGTGGGCCAAATGACCAAATTAAATAAATTGGTATATTTATTTTATTTAGAGATGAAAGGGGTAAAGAGTTCAATTAAATAAATAAACACTTTAGGGAATGTTAGAGACATGATAAATATTAATCAAATAGTGATTTATTTAATTAATATGGATAGGGAGATGGAATTAGAATAATATAAGGGTAAATTTGACCATCTAAGAGTGGTCAAATTTAGGTGTATATAAGATTTATCTTTAGAAATATCATGTTTGGTTTCTTAAATTGTTGATAATTGTTGTGATGTGTGGGCTTAGACTTCTCAGTATGTTTTGATGAAGAAACTTCTTCATACTTATTAATTGAACTTTGGTAATCTTGAAGTTCCACACACAAACTTATGGAGGAATGGAAATTTTTGTAATATAACTTTTTCTCCTATGTCCTTTTGCAAGTTTTCAATGAAAATTATTTGTATTTCTGCATTAGGAAGATTTAGATTGACTTGTGATAATATCAACTAATAGCAATTTATGAAATTTGTAACCTTTTCACCTTTTTTTTGTTTACCTCACGTTAAATCAACTATGTTGATCTTAGGAAAAATTTTAACCTGGAAATGATTGAGGAAAGCATAAGAAAAATCATTGAATGAGTGAATTGAGTTATTGAAAAATGAGCAAAACCATTTGAAGGGCATGTCTTTCAATGACCTAGGAAAAAATTTACTAGCATCTTATTCTCAAAAATAAAGTCACTACGCATGGAAGTATATGTTGTTATGTGGTTGCTAAGTTCCCCTTTACCATTGTACTTTTCAAATTGGGAAATATCTATCTTTTGCAACATTTTTTCTTTTAGTATCTCTAATGACAATGGGCTTCTTTTGATATATTTTGACGGTTGTCCATTTTGGTTTTTGTTCATAGTTGAGATTTGTAGTTGACATGATGCCACATTTTACAAAAGTTCATTTCTAAAAGAATCATTACTTAACATGTTTTTCAAATGTGGTGAATATTGTGGAATGGTGTATCTCTTTTGTGGGCTACTATGTTGTGAAGTTGTGAGTGGAGATGGAGCTTGAGGCATGAGATGTGAAGATCAAAAACCATAAGGATTTCTAGTGGAAAAACCTATGGTTGAAGTTATTCCAATGCTTGGTTGTATTGTTGAAGCAATAGTTGGATTTATTTATGTAGGCATAGAGCTTATAGTGGTAGGGAGGGAAACTTGATTCTCTCTTTGACTTTGATTATATCAAAAATATTGAGTGCAACTATCCATTGTTGGTATATTATCATCGATTATATGGGCTAGGCTATGCACAACCTCTAATCCATGATCATCATTAAACAACTTCCCCATTTTTTCAATTATAGGATTTGTAGTCTCAGCAAAATGTTTAGTACATACTTGTTCTTTAATTTTTTCTACATTTTTGTCCAATTTTCTTTGTTTTTCTATAGGAAGATGAGAAACCATAGTCTCAACATTAGTAAAGGTAGGTGCTTGTAAGGTTTTCATTGGCATGGTAATATTAGGAGTAGAGTACAAAATGGGTTAAGTATTAATAATACTTGTTGCGAAAGGGTTGGAGAACTCAAGATTCACAATGGACGTACAAACAACATGGGATTCCATAAGTCTTGAACTATGCCTCATTGATGTATTCACAATAGGATACTAGGTTGTGAAACTCATGCAAGTTTCACAAGATGAAAAGTGCACATAGGATGAACAAAAAACTATTAAATAAGTACAACAAACACTCAAAACTTGGAGGCAATAAGTAGAGGAAAACATGAACCATAGTAATAGTGGTTTTAGAAAAAAATTGTTTGGCCTAGACAAGTAGGATAGGGTCATCCAAGGGCATTTGAGTCTTGGTCAGGGGTTATGAAAGTTTGAAGTTGGATTGTAGACTACACTACTTAAGAATTCTAATTTGACTTGCTGAAAATTGTAACAATAAATAAATTTCTAGAATTTTCTTAACATATCCCAATTTGATGTAAAATGGAAGTATGCAATGATGTTGAAGTTTTGTAAACAAATTTGAATGGAATTTTCATATTTGAAATATAATAACTGATTGATTAAAATATGCAAAGATTTGAAAAAATAATGATTTTGAATGTAAATTTTGACTTTAAATAACACACTTCCTTTCACTAAATGAACTAAATGGAAATGCTTTACAAAATTTAGCTACTAATTCCAAAATACAAATATGCAAGTATAGTGAAATTCAATGGATAGAGAAAAAAAAGTGTGGAAAAGCTTGTTTTTAAGCACTTGTACAAGAACCAGGTTCGACAAGGGAAACTGAGACTTTAAACAAGGATTAAAATATGAATGTTTAGATTGATATTTAAAGTCTATGTTCCTATCTTCAAATAGGTTTTATAGCAACTGTTTTTACAAAATTTTCCAATGAAATGCGGATGTAATTGTTTGATAATTTTGGAACAAAAGGACACTTTTTTGAATGCAATTTTGAGATGAAAATTTGATCTAAATGACTAAAATATAGTGCAATGTAAGGTATTATACAATTTTCATACAATATTTTTGGATTTTTATTGTTTTGTACGATACAATATGTAACCCTAAATGATATATGCAAGAAAAAAGGATGCAAAACCTAGATGAGAAATGAAAAACAGAATGGTGTAGAACATACATCAAGGGTTTGAAAGAGTACGGAATCATAAAGCTATGATGTATCAATGTCGAACTCACTAAAATGAAACATAAAAAAATGTGCTGACTCTAAGTTTAATATCCAAAACCTAGGGTAAATGGGACCATCATTTATAGGATTTCATTAGGATGTAAATCAACAAGGTACATGCTATATTGACTTTCAACCTTAAACATAAGTCAATTAGACCTAGATCTTATCCTTTTGATTCTTAAGAATGAATTAGAAATGATTTGGAATGATTGACCTAATTATACTATATGACCTAATATAATAAGTGCAATTTCCTAATAACTAATAAACATAAACAATTAAGCTTTGATAGATCTTTAAGGTGCAAATGACTATGTACGTACAAAAAATAATTTTTCTAGTTGTGCTTACAAGGAATAAGTTAACCAATGGTGACTAGATCTTTAAAAGGGGATCCTGCTCAATTTTTGGGTTCCTCTAGAGCTAGATTTAAGATTTTATTTTCTATTTACAAATTTGTTGGAATGTCATCAGTAAATATTGTAGGTGAGTTTCCATGTCATGATAAGGTTGATGAAAACAAATGAAATAATACAAAATGTATTTTCAAACTCTCTTCAACCTTGTAACTTACACATTCACAAAGAGGTAAATGTTGTGCCATATATGGGCTTGCCTTAGTAAAACCCCATGTAAGTTTTCCCACTTCCAAAATAGAAATTTCAATGATAAGTTCATAATGAAATGATTAATAAAAACAATGTCACAAATCACCACCCTTCAATGGCTTCCTTAAAGCACTAAATTCATAAACATCACTTCAAGGATCTTGGAACTTTTTTTATAGATTTGATTGAATTATTGAATGCTTGGAGACCTACAACAATGATAGCCTTCATAAAACATGAAAATGAACACACGCATAATTTGACATGATGTTGGATATTGAATTGTTGAAATAAAGTATGATAGTGCTACTCTTGACTTTCTCAATAATGCTCTTGACAATAGTTTTTGCTCAATTGTGTGTCTTAGATTTTGAATGGTAAAATAACTAGGTATTTATATGCAATTATTCTAATTTCTTGAAAATTAGATTCCAAAATCCAACACTTCATATTTGAATTTCGGATGTTAAAATACCACCAACAAAATATTAAATTAATATTTCAAATGGAGTCTAATTGTAGTGATATAAAATGCATCCCTTTACATTTTCTCACTTATTTCGGCCCTCCTAGTTAAAATGGACTTAGTAATTCCTTAATTTAGTGTTGTAAAATGTATTTATTTACACTTTCACACTTATTTAGGGATCCCTTAATTAATTGAGCTTAATTTTTCCTTAATCGGCCCCTTAATTCATTTACTAAGCCTATTTAATTTCATTTTCTGAAGAGGAAACCCTACATTCAATAATGCCTTAACATAAAACTCCTCATTAACTAATGTGTGTCCTACGTTTAGGGACCTAGGACCCATTTTCCCATGGGAAAATGGGTCCTCCCTTGACCTTAGGACCTAAATTTAAATTATGTTTTTGGTGGTATTTTTATGTTTTCAAATTTTTGATTCGATGTCATCTTGTGATATTTGAATTTTGGGAAATTAAGGATACATATATATAAATACAAGGTTATTTTCTAAGTTTGACCTAGAAATTTTGAAGTAAGCATTCCTATATAAAATTTGATGATCAAGAGCAGTTTCAAGGGAATTCAAAGGCATATTTATTGAAGATTTATTTTAGAAATCAAGATCCAATTGTCATGTCAAAGTTTTATTTCATCATGCATGTTATTGGAGATAATATGGGTATATAGGTCTCATGATCCATTCAAGAATTCAAAGAATTATTTCAAGAAAATATTTAAGGTTCAAGATCCACATCCATTGAGGCCATTTAATGCAATTTGTAGATTTACATTCCAAGATTCATGCATGGGTTTGTTAAGTGGTAAAATTGCTTTGTTCATTTTGCATTCCCTCTTTCATATTTCATTTCATTTTAAGGTTTAATTACTAAAATGGGGTTTGACCAAGGAACACACCCACTCACCAAAAATAACAAATTTTTCACTCTTGATTTTTGTTTGTAGAATTAGGTGGAAGAAATCTTGGAGATCCTTTGAAGAGAAAATTCGAAGTTGTCAAAGTTTTTTTTTTTGTCACATTTGTCATCATCTCATGGATAATTAGATCCCAAATTTATTTCTAACTATCCAACTATGAAACCCAAGAACCTAGAAGTGTAGACACAGGAGCAGAGGACCCATAAACCAATTTTGAAAATCCCTATGAAGGACCCATTCACCATAAGGTGAATGATTCATTAGACAACTTTTGAAAACAACATTTTGTGATAGGTGCATAACATTTATCCCTTCTATATTTTCTAGAAACTTTGTCATTTCCTTTAGTTTTATGCTTAATCTACTAAATCCAAGTGATAGATTTCATTCTAGAGCTTATTTTCTATTTTTTAGTTTTTCTCCCCAAAGTGTTGTTTGACGTAGACCCCATCTTGACAAAAAAAAGAAATATGAAGATTCCTTCATAGAATTGATTCTCCTAAGGATCATTAGTCAATTTTTTTGTGAGGATCTCATTTCCTTATGAAATTAGAGAAGTAGGACTCATTTTTCCTTTTTGGATTGAATTTTCCATTTTGGGAAACCCTAGGAGCATCCTATTTTTGTATGTCTCATTTTGGTGAACTTGATCTTGTATAACAAATATCTTAAAATTGGAGTCCTTTTAACCCTAGATATAGGTTTTACACTAGATTGCATTAGATTGATAGTAGTTGCATTACATTTAGGGTTCTTTAATCTTGCATTAGTGAGCATCACATTTAGAATTAAATTTACATGTTTGCATCACTTAAAATTGTCAAAAATAAAAAACATTACACTAGATCTACATCTATTTTGCATAGTACTTGCATTAAGGTCATCATTCAATAATTTAAGTTCAAATTTATTCATATTGCATACTAAAAATAGTCACATAGTTGATCATTTGACTTTAGTTAAACTTGCATTTAGATATATTAATCTAGAAAATTCTATTAGAGAAACTTTTGTTACAGATGAAAAATAGAAATGACATAAGAAACACTCATATTTTGAAAAATTCAAATTAAAAAAAAAAAAAACCTTACTTGGGAGCCATTCACCCTTGGGTGAATGAATCTATGTACAAAATGTTTTCATAAAATTTTGAGCACTATTTACTCTTTGTTATACATTTCTATTACTGTTTTCTTTTTTGAGAATTGGTTTCCTGAAATAGTTTGTTTATGCATTGAAGTTACTTATCATTTACATAGATTTTGGAACATTGTGGAAAACATTTTCTTGCATATTTCAGTTAAAATTAGTGTTAGAATTCTATACTTTTCTTTCATTTTCAACATTATTTCATCATTAGATAGATTAGTTTACATTTTACAATCATTAGAAAATTAAAAAAAAAATAAAAACATCAAAACAAAAAATAAATTGATGAAATCCTTGGAGAAAGAATCATTATTTGATTATGTCAAATCTCTTTTTCCATGTTAACCTATCCCTCCATCCCTTTAGTCATGATGACTAATATTTTAGATGAATCCCTTGAATATTTTATCTCACAAGGTTCATCCACTAAGGCTTGTCATGATAAACTGAAAAAAGACATGTTAACGCAATGACACCTCAACTTATCCTTTACCCACCCTCACATCAACCTCAAGTTCGAAACAAACCCATGCTCATCTTAAAACCACCTAAAAATAAACCATTATCTTTGGAAGATATATTGAAAATTACATGGAAACTTGATAATGATAATGATTTGCATCAATTGAGTTACAATACCATTGCTCATATATATAACACAAGGAACAATAGGCATCAAAAAATCACTCCTATTTCATTACCATTGCATCAACCTATTTTTCTTAATGCTCCTCATTTTCCTTTACATGGTGGAAAGGAGTATGATTTTGTTGAGGAACTTAAAAATAATCTTGCTAAGATATCCTTATGGATCTTGTTCAAACATCACCTACATACAATAGGATACTCCAAGACATGTTGTAGATGAATAATATCCAAATTTATGTGAAATTGAATGTTGTAGCATCCTCTTATGATTGTATGCAATTCAAAAAGTTAGAAATCACATTCCCTAAACATGAATTACCCTCACTTGAGATAGAAAATAATAATGAGGCCTTAATGATGAAGGTGATCATTAATGAAACTGTAGTTAGGTGCACTCTCATAGAAAATGGAGCAGGTCTTAATCTTTTTAGTATGGATCTCCTAGATAAAATTAGTATGGAAAAGAGGCTTATTAAACTTAATTATGATAATATTCATGTGGATTTGTCAATGTTAATAGGAAACCATTAGGAATGATCAAATTACCTATTGAGTTTGGACCTATATTTTTTCCTACTCCTATGCATATAATGCCAAGAACTATTTCATATAACCTTCTCCTAGGGAGACCATGGATTCATGCTATGAAAGGAGTTCCATCTACTATTCACTGTGAAATGAAATTTGAATACAATAATATGATATACATGGTTGAAGCAGATGAGCAAAGCTATAAATCACAAGCTCAACATGATTATAACACTTCCATCTCCCCTAATACTTTGATTCCAACTTCCAAATTAGAACCTATACAAGTTTCAATGTTAATCCTAATTGTATTTCACCTACAACAAAACTCTTATATGATGATTAGGGATTGTTATATTTTATGCCTTGTTTAAATGAAGTATCCAAAATCTCACCCTCAAAGTGTAAAGAGTCATATACAAATGATTTCTCTTCAGAAACATGGTTTAGTGATGATTGGGGTTTATTATATTTTACACCCTCCTTTATGGGAGAGTACAATATCTCACAATCTACACCTATAGAATCTAGTGTTTCATTTACTCAACTCGGTTCTATGTCAACAAAATCACCACATGGTGGTGATGGGGCCCCTTTAAATCATATCCCTCATGAGAGGAAGATGTGTAACTTTAAGAAAATTAAAAAGGATTTATATTCTCATGAAGAATCCAATCCTTCTCTGAAGAATAAAACCCCTTCATTTTACTTGGAAGAATATTATGGTCTTGGACACAAAATCCTCTCTAAAAATGGATATAATGAAAACATAAAAAAAAATATGATAAAAAACAAGTGAAGTCTATACCGTACTCTTTCAAAAAATATATAGGTTTACCACCTGAATCTCCATCTTCATATAAGGCCTTATCATCTACTATGTGTATGAAATATCGTGCTAAGAAAGAAACATCACCTAATGTTGATCAAGAGAGTATCTTGGCAAGGCTTCTCAAATCCCACTTGATTCTTCTTCCTCCAAAAACATGAAAGAAATTTTACAAGTGTTCATTTTCTGCATATCATAGAGTTAATGGTAACTCTACTAATGAATGTAAGGCTTTGAGTGATAAAATTCAACACCTTAAGGATTGTGGTGCTCTTCCTTGTGTTGATACACCCATTTCCTCTAATTGATATTGATTTTACTCCTATCATGTTGCTCATCACTATGTGGCATTAGTAGCTTTATATGTCTTACTCATTTCCATTCATGGTGGTACAATATTAGGTGCAACCATATCTATCTTGGAAGAAACATGATAGTTCTTGTTGGTTGTCTTTGTCTCTATGATCAGGGGACAATGATAACTAGTTTTGCAGTATACTTTATTTTCAAGGATCACCTCTTCCTCTCTTTCTACATAAAATACCGAAATAAAATGTATGTTGACATTGTAACTAGGAGCATATTGTCCTCTGTTCATTTTTTCCATGTTCCCTTCTTAGTGATAATGGAATATATCTCTTAGGAAGTGTGATTATTTATATTAGAATTATTTTATTAACATTGACATTTCTTGTTTAGCATAGTGTATTGATCATGTTGTGGTTAGTACAATGAGAGCCTATAGACCTAGTGCAAATTTCTCATTGTTTGGTGAGAGCCTAAATAGAGGCATTACTTTCTCACTTATTCACCTTTTATTTAGCCCTTGTGACCATTATCTTTTATGAAGGCCACCTAGCATAACACGTTTTTCTTAGTTGTTGGAGCCTTTGTATTGGATAGATGTGGCAGAATATAGAATTTTAATCCATCTTTATTTTCTCTTCACTTTAATTTTGACATGTTGTATGTGTAGCTTGTTTTTCTACTTTATATCATCCATCTTGTGTGTGTATCTTTGTTCCTTTTTTGGTTTTGTCATGAGATATTAGATCTTGGGGGCTTGATCATTGTCCTCGAGGTATTTTTCATCTTATGCTTCCAACAATTATGTAATTAGAAATCTCTTGATTGTATACTTTAGTGTGAATTTACACTTGTGTTCATCATTTCACTAAATTGGGGGCTAAATGTAGTGACAGAAAATGTATCCCTTTATATTTTCTCACTTATTTGGGCCCTCCTAGTTAAAATGGACTTAATAATTCCTTAATTTAGTGTTGTAAAAATTATTTATTTAAAATTTGACACTTATTTAGGTCTCCTTTAATTAATTGAGATTATTTTTTCCTTAATTGGCCCCTTAATTCATTTACCGAGCCTATTTAATTACATTTTCCAAAGAGGAAATCTAACATTCATTAATGCCTTACCATAACATTTCTCATTGAGCAATGCGTTTCCTAGGTTTAGGGACCAAGGACCCATTCACCCATGGGTGAATGGGTCCTCCCTTGACCTTAGGGCCTAAATTTAAATTATTATTTTTGTGATATTTTAATGTTTTCAAATATGTGATTTAATTTCATCTTGTGATATTTGAATTTCGGGAAATTAAGGATACATATCTATAAATACAAGGTTATTTTCTAAGTTTCACCTAGTAATTTTGAAGTAAGCATTCTTATAGAAAAGTTGATGATCAAGAGCACTTTCAAGGGCATTCAAAGGAATATTTATTAAAGATTTATTATAGCTATCAAGATCCAATTGTCATGTCAAAGTCTTCTTACAACATGCATTTTATTGGAGCTAATATGGTGATGTAGGTCTCATGATCCATTCAAGAATTTAAAGCATTATTTCATGCAAAGATTCAAGGTTCAAAATCCACATCCATTGAGGCCATTTCATGCAAGTTATAGATTTGCATCCCAAGGTTTATGCAAGGTTTTGTTGAGTAATAACATTTCTTTGTTGATTCTTTATTCCCTCTTTCATGTTTGATTTCATTTCAAGTTTTAATTACCAAAATAGGGTTTGAGCAATGAAAACCCCTGTTCACCAATAACAAAATACTTTTCCCTCTTGATTTTTGTTTACAAATTTAGGTGGAAGAAATCTTGAAGATCCTTTGAAGAGAAAAATTGAAGAAGTTGTCAAAGTTACAATTGTTATCATCTCACTGAAACTTAAATCCATGATCTATTTTGACTCTCTAATTGTGAAACATGGGAATTTGGAATTGTAGGAAAAGGAGCAGAGGACCCAAAAGACAAATTTGAAAATATCTACAAAGGATTCATTTGCCATGGGGTGAATGAGTCCCTAGAAAACTTCTAAAAAAAACTTTTTGTGATAGGTGCACAACATTTATCTCTTCCAAAATTTTCTAGAAACTTTGTTGGTTGATTTAGTTTTATGCTTAATATACTAAATCCAAGTGATGGATTTCATTTTGGAGTTGATTTTCTATTTTATTCTTTCTCCCTAAAGTGTTGTTTGACCTAGACCCCTGTCCTAACTCAAAAAGGAAATATGAAGACTCCTTCATAAAATTGATTCTCCTAAGCATAGTTAGTCAATTCTTTGTGGCGATCTCATTTCCTAATGAAATTAGAGAAGTAGGACCCCTTTTCCCTCTTTGGATCCACTTTTCTATTTTGGGAAACCCTAGGAGCACCCTATTTATCTATGTTTCACTAATATGATATGAAAGCTAATGATTTTTCTATAGTTCATTTTGTAGAATTTTTTTCAGATATTTTAGAATTATCTAGGACTAATATTTTTATATTATTTACTTAGTATGGGGTGAACCCACAATACTGGTTTACAATTTTTGGCCAAACTGGACATTGAACTATTTTTTTCTAACTAAATCTTCACTTTCGAGCACCTATAGTGGCTAAAACGTGAGGAATTTGAAGATGATGTAAAATAATGATTTGTGAATTTTTTTTTGTAGATTCTAAATATATATATATATATATATATATTTTGGAATTATATTGCACTTCTTTTTCCATCTTTGAAAACTAGTTTTTTTTAGTAAACATCATTTTTTAAGGAGTGATTCTCACCGTATACAACATAATTTTTTTTCCATGAAGGATTAAATTATATATTTTTTAATTTATATTTGTAACTACCATATCTAGCACTTTCATTTGGCTTTATAGTTTTTTATTGAATATTTTTTCCTTAATCAAGTTTCAAAGTCAAACCAATTACAATCCAAACATAGGCAGACTATATACAACATAACTTTTTTTGTATGTATCAATTTTTATTTTTTTTTGGTTGAATCAAGGACTTCAATATCTAGTGCACTGATATTTTTCAAAAAAAATTTAATATGTTATTTTTCCACATGTGCAGAACAGAGAGCTTGATCTTTGCTAAAAAACCTACATTCACAAGAAATGAAAAATAAATATAATAATTAAATTAAATTTATTTAAAATTATAATTTTGGGAAGCTTATAATAAGAACTACATACTTACAAAAGATAAAGATTAAATTAATTCATTTGATCCCCTAAAAGGTAAATCAAAAGTGGTTTTTTATCATCATTTTGATAGGTGTAAAAGAGACTCTGCTATAGGTATGGTTTAAAACTAGTGGGGTTCTATCCAAGGGGGTTTGATCTAAGGTGGTTCGATCAACCCTCTTTAATTGGAATCCTTTAAATGAAAATTTTCAAGGATTAAATAATTATATTTTCTAAGCCAAGATCTCCCAAAAATTGTAAACCAGTATTGTGAAATCACCCTATGATCTTCACTTACATCCTTCAAAGATCTAGATAATTAGAGTAGTTTAGAATAAAAATATGACTCTATAATACTCTTATTTTCATGTATTATTCTTGTGCAATCTTTTTTATTGTATCCTTTTGGTAATCCAAGACGAATTTTCAACTATTACATAACATTTGGGATGCTCGAGAAATTCAAAATTAGAGTGTCTTGCTTAGCTTATTTTCTCCTTTTCTTTTCTACACAACAAAATAATACTTTTTAATCTAATGGATCTATCAATAGTTCATATCCAAACACATTCTAATTACTTTTAATGGAAATAAAAAGTTATGATTTATCTAAAAAAATAAGAGATGCATACAATTATAATGGGACTTGAGAAAAAACTAATAGTAGATGTAGAAAAGCCAAAATGGTTGAATAAATGTGATGAATCATTTAGTACTTTGTCCAAATATTTATCTATTTACTTTTTCCTTCATATTAAATATTATACTACTCTAAATATGGTCTAGACCATATAGAAAATTTATTTGGTAAGTAGAAAAATTGATAGGTCATTAATTGGAGAATGAACTCATTATGCTAAGTCCAAGAAATTTTGACACTATACAAGACTTCTCCACAAAATTAAAATCCATCAGATAATTGAAATAGTGTGAAATTAAGAAGAATGATAAAAAATAATCTTAAGTATTATTTTTAGTCTTGGTCATAACTATTATATATTTTTTCTATGGGTATGTCTAGGATCATGATGGGCCAAAAAGTGGCAGTATGATGGGTATGTGGCTAATGACTTTTATTTTACCCAAAATTGATGAAACAAAAAGGATTTTTAAAGGAGATTCTCAAATTTCCACCAATATAAATTATGCTTTACTTTGAATTTAATAAGTAATTATTATTCATTTTCTATTCAAATTACGACTAAAGTCTTGATTGATAGGCTAATTGAAAAATGTCTATATCTTTCAAACGATATCATATTTTTTGAATCCAAAACATGCATCACATTCTATGATTTTCATAATATAGGATTAAAAAAATAAAAATTTAATTTCATGAAGTTTTGACCAAGTTAAGGTGGTTAGACATACAAGTTTTTTATATTTTTAAAAAGTTGTAATAAAAAAATCATAATTAATTATTTACTTGGAAAAAAATTACAAAAAAATATGCATCACATCGAGACATGAGTCCTCTACTTATATCTAAAATATTATAAAAAATATTACCATTTTGTTGTGGCTAGGGTGGTCAGGCAGACACCTACTTCTTATTTCTTCCCTGAAATTTAAGTACTACTACACTAAAATTTCAAATTTTCACCAAATAGATTTTTTTTTTTAAATCTTAGTAGTTTAGAAACTACATTCAATTTTCTACAGATTCTATTCTTACATATTTTTTGAAATAATATAGATAACTTATTCAAAAATTTACGTCAAGTTGCCTAACTCTGATTTTTCTATTTTTTTTGCCACTTAAGGGCCTATTTTTTCCATGATGATCCTGCACATACCCCTATATTCTATGCTACAAAATGTGCCCTAGGTTCCATTTATAAAATTCCTTCTCTAGATGACTTTGTTGTAGAACTCAATAGGGAGAAAATAAATTAGTTGAAATTGGTATAGATAAACCCTCAAAGTCACATTACTTAGATGTAAATCATGTCACAAAATAAGAAAAAGGGTCCAACAAAAAAAATAAGGAACAAAAGAACCAAGGAGAGAATAAGAAAGATCAAAAGCTTGTTACCTCAAATGCAACTAATTAGATCTCTTCTACATTAGGTTTACAACTTAAGAATGAGAAAGTAAAGTGTTATTATTGCAAAAATAATGGCCATGATGAACACATGTTTAAATAAATAAATCGATCACCTAACAAATCTTGATTTAAATAATATCAAGGTTCTTGACTTAGTCAAATAGGGTTCATTAGAAGGGTCATCTAAGGACATAACTAAAAGCGAGGGGAAATGAAAAGTAAAGGACCGAGTCATAGTTGATTCATAACTTGATACATAGATCTCTAACTTGAGTTCTTAGCACCATATGGTTTCATGAAAGGATAGTTTCATCTCCTTAGATCCATGTTTTTTGATTTTCATACTAATGGGAGATGAAACTCTTATAGAAATATATGAGAGAGGGTATATTGTTGTGGGTGAAGAAAAATTTTAGGATTTTCTTTTTGTTCCATATTTGTTAGCTAAACACCTATATTTTGATTAAATCACTCATATTAGCTCTAGATAGTGAGATAAATCACATTAGATATAATGGAAACCAATCAAAATGGATAGTGGGTCTATAGTTATCGTGAGAAAATAAAAATCATTCTTCTATACTCTATAAGTTTTCTCATTTTGTTACTATCTCTCCTTTGATAGTACTAATTAATCATATGAGGTGAGTTGTTTATAGAATGAATAGTTTGGTCACTTGAACTATGGATACCTATAATAGCTTAGTCAACAAGACATGGTTTCAAGGTTTAAGTAGAAATATGATAAAGGAAAATAATGGAGGTCCACATACTTACTGGATTTATTAAACATTGACTTGGTAGGACCATTTCCACATACATATTTCGATAAGAATCAATATGTCTAAATATTCATTTATGATCTTTCCAAATAAACTTTGGTTTACTTTTTCAAATGAATTCTAAAGTCTTTCAATATTTGTGGGAATTGAAAGAATTGTAGAGAAAAAATCAAGGAAGTTATTAAAATTTTACATGTAGATAATGGGGTTTGAATATATTAACCATCGATCTGGATTTTTTTTTCTTCATAAGGAATTGACTTGCAACACATAGTTCAATATATAGTCCTCAAAAAAGTGGTGTTGTAGAATGTATGAATAGGTCGTTGAAAGAAATGACCAACTATATGATACACTATGGTGTATGTGGATAAATATGGGGGACTAAAGGGGGTCTTAAGTGGCCACATTTTATTTTTGAAATCACTAATAACTTACCTTAGATGAGATATTGAAGATACTCATTCTCAAAATTTGAAGATGCAAAAATTAAAAGAGTCGGCGTTCCTTGAATCTACCTCTTAATTTTCTATTTTTTCAAATCATTGAGATTGAAAAGCTAAAAAATGGGAGAACATAAACTACTTATATTGTTGTAAAAAAAAATAACTAGTGCTGAAATGAATAAGAGAACTAAGAGGGGGTTGAATCAGTTGTAGAAAATTAAACCTTCAAAACCCTCATAGTAATCAAATCCACATGGATTCATTAAACCCTTATTCTGTTAGTCTGATTAAACATGAAATATAGAGAACAGAAATGTAAATCACAACACCATGCACCTAAGAGAACACTAGATTTACATGGAAAACTCAATGAGGGAAAAACAACAATGAGGATTAGCTCATAATATAAGTAATAGAAAAACCAATAAAAAATGGCTCATAGCTAGGGCTCACTACCACCGAGAGAATATAAGAAGATAGAAGAAGAATGTTACACAGAGAAAAATTCTATATTCAACAAGAAATCCACCACAATTGCTCACACACTTTTGCAATCTTGTATGAATGATTTTAGATGTCTTAATCTCACTACCTTCAAGAACCCTAATGTTGAAATTTGCATTTCTTTCCTCAAATTCACATCACACACCTCACTCACATCAATCTCACATCTATCTTATTTCTCATTCCTCTCATCCTCAACTCACAAAAACACCATACATATTTATATCAATTACAACCTCAAAAACCTTTTCCAATGTTACCAACTAGTTGTTATACATACAAATTCAAAATAGGTCGGCACCTAAATATTCCTATAGTGGATAGGAATGAAGGAGAAATATATAAGCCCTTAATTAGGACCCAAATAGATCCCAACAAACTTCAATACTCTTTCATAAGACTGACATGTAGTGCTAAAAACAAGGTTGGCCAATGCCCATGCAAAACACCATAAACATTAAATACACACTTCCTCAAATAAATTTGAAACATTTTGAAAACATAACTCACTTGAACATGATCTATAATAATCCATGAACTACATAAGATTCATCAAACACTTGATCCAAGCTCGCATCATAAAAACACTTCAACTTAGAGAAACTTGTAACCCTCATTTGCATACTGATGATAAATGAAACTCACTCTATACATCACCAAATCAAGTAAAAAATTAAATACAAAAAGATACAAGAGTTATAAAAAATTCCTAAATCCAAGTAATCTAAATCCAAATAGCATAGAAATGAAGAGTAAATAAATTTCTCCTAGGCCACAAAAAACACCACTTAAAGTTTGGCTCACACACTTGTGAAAATATCTCGCACTCTACAACAATAGAGAAACCAAAATTATGACTATAAAAACCTCTTAAAACCTTGAATAACTTGTAAGATTTGTATAGGAATAACATTGACACAAAAGAAACACAAGAACAATACCAGAGCACACTAAGAACACTTATGCAACACATTTTAACCTGTTTATCAATTTTTTTCAAAAACACTTGAAAACCAAGTACTAGAGACATCATCTCATCTCATTACTTAATTCCATCTCATATTAAAAGTCTACAACAAAAATATAGCTTCATGTACTCACAACACTTCCTCAAGCTCTCAATTGTAGATGAACAACTTGCATTCATCTTTTTAACAATTTTCTCAATATCCTCGACATCTTCATCAATTAGTTGACATCAATGACAACACCTTCATACTTACAAAATTCTCCCCTTTTTTCATTGATGACAACACAAGATGTGAAAAGGAACCAAAGAAAACACAACACACTCTCCTCTTTTTTTAGATTAGATAGCTTACAGAACATTCATAAAAAATTTCCTTGTTATAGGAGTCTCTCTCTTTTTGACAATAATTTTCTCTACCTTTTCACATGATTCTATCTCCCTCTTTGACATCAATGGAAAAGGATAATTAATTTTATATTTTCTCCCCCTTTGACACTGAACCAAAATACCTTCTCTGAATATTCCCCCTTAGGAGTACACCCAAATAAATCAGCAACTCAATGACAACACATGACACTACCTAGTCCTCCTAAGAGGTAGCCAGCAACATCCGTCTAGAAAAGGGATAGATCCATAGATACACTAGATTGATGCATCTTCATATGCATATAGTTCAAGAAAGGAGGGGCAATAAACCCCAACTTCTCCTAGAGATACTCAAAAGTATCTTTAGGAAGAGCCTTCATAAATATATTAGCAATTTGATCTTTTGTAGGTACCTATTCAAGCTTCACTTCATTCTCCATAACCTTCTCTCTCAAAAGTGATACCTGATAGATATATGCTCTGTCCTTGAATGCATCATTGGATTCTTGGAAATATTAATTGCACTTGTATTATAACAAATGATAGATATAGGCTAATCATATACAACTCTGATATCATTAAATGTTTGTCTAAACCACAAAACTTGTGTACAACATGATGCTACTACAATATATTCAACCTTTCTAGTTGATAAACTAATTTTGGCTCAAGGAGAAAAGAGGTAGTGCTGCAAAGGTCCCTTAGGAACTCTTTCGCAGTGATTTTCATGAATATTACCATGACCTAGTCACCATGTTGAGATGGGTAATGGGCCTTCCTTCTACTGCATTTTTTCAAGAATGGATGGTGTACTTTGTTGAGAAAATACTCCATGGAGACAAGGATGTCACCACGAAATCCTCATTCTATTGGGGAGGCATCATTAGAAATTGCTTCCATGAGTTGTTTATGAACGTGAAAAAGAGATCCAAATTCTACATGACCTCTTATTTGGTCTATTCACTGGTAGAGCAAAGGCAATATAGCAAACTATTTGTGGCACCTGAAGAGGAGCTAGGTTAGAAGATGAAAGCCTATGACTGATATCCCCAGCTCCAATTTAGAAACTTTAAGGAGTACTACAGGGTGAATGATGCCTTTATTGGTCACATTATTTGGTTTCTAGGAGGGGATTTTGAGAGGAGGGTCTCTCATAGTGCGCGGGCATTCCTAAAGTAGTACACTTTCTTGTTCCTAATATTTCCCAATTTCACCTACATTAGCGCCCAGAGTTTCACTGAAAGATCAAACAAGCTGCCCTGGTACCCCAATGACCAAATTATACTATTAGAACTCTCTTGATAGCTACAACATGTGCACACCATCCTCAGCGGGAAGCATTTGGTAGGGATCTCTTATCCCTTGACCTTCGGTCAGGGCATGTATAAATTGCAAACTTCCCAGTGTGTTGGGAACTTAGAAAAGGAATTGGCAGAGTACCACTTCTGACTACACACTGCTTGCCCACGGGTGGACCCGTATGGACACATAAGAAAAGTGTTGGGACCAAAGTATGCCCACTTGCATCATGTTGAGAATTTCTGGGCAAACTTCCAAGATGACAAAGAGGTGTGTGCAAGGCACTGCATGAGAATGATTGCATACTTCATAAGAAGGGTGCAGTTGTTTCCTATACTAGATCAAGTTGAGGAAGATGAAAGCATAGTTATGGATCCCAGGCATAATGCAGTCTCTAACTTACCACTACCCACAATTGATTGGGATGAATAGGAGGTCGATTACCTCAACATTGTAACCAAACCCATCATGGCCCAGACTGAAGAATGGGTTAAAAGACAAGTGGCCCAGCTAAAATAGAAAGGAGTGGTCCTAACATATTAAGGGCTAAAGAGTGAGCCCAGTACCACCGAAGATGTCACTGCCACAACTTCAATGGGTGGGAAATCCAAATCTCCTCCACTCACCAAGTCAAAAAAGAGGAAAGGGACCGAAATGGAGCAATCCCCAGACCCCAAGGTGTACACTAGAAAGGATTCATGGGGCTCACCTTCCAAGAGGTCTAGGAAAATAGGAAGTGTTGCAGAACAATGTACAATTTAGGAAGGTGAGGAAGCTAGAATGGATCAGCCAGAACTTCTTCTGGCTCCCCCTATTTTGACCACGTTGGGCGCATCTATCTCCCAAGCAATGATCACCACATCCCCTCCGATAGTGGATATCTCAATTTATCTCACACCTTCCCCTCAGACTAGGTCCATAATAGTGGTTGACTCTTCCTCTGCTGCGACTACTCCACCTTCCTCCACCACCATGTCACCTACTACATCCCTCCCACCGGCAACAACATTAGCATCAATGGTCACACTGGCCTTACCAGAGGCTTTCTTGTGGCATATGCAAAATATCCCCTCCAAGCTCTCCTAGATCTTCATGGACCCCACCATTCAAACTGCCTTAGAATGGGTCCTCGCCACTATCATGCCCTCGCAACCTTGCATGGGACCACCAACAATGGAGGCCATAATGCTAATTTATGAGGAGTGGGAGAGGTGGGAGCAAGAAGCCTTGAAAGCAATTGAAGAGGAGGCCAACAAGTACTGTGAACACTCGGAGTATGAACACCAATGAATTGATAGGGTGGCCTATGAAGAGGATGGAATAGGCTCTTGAAGAAGAAGAAATGGCTAGGCAGAGATGAGGAGGAGGAGGCCGGTGGTAAAGTCATTGTACAAAATTTTGATGATGATCTTGAAGAAGAAATGGCTAGGCAGCTAAGACATGATGAGGAAGAAACAAAAAGGTTACCTCCCAAAGAAGAGTAGGAGGGTGATAAGATAGCGAAAGACGTAGAAATCCTTGCAAGGGAAAAATAGTTGGAGATTGTGTCATCCCTAGGAAGGAAGGAGACATTTAAGGAGATCGGCCCAAGGAATACATGCACAAGGATGAACAGATTGAAGAAATAAAGGAAAAGGAAGTTGAGATAAAGGGAAGTCCCTGAGAGAGATCGACTACTAGGCCTCTCATCAAATGCCTCACATTCACCCAGGACTCTAATTAAGAAGAGGGAGACAACACCAAAATGAAAGAAAGGATTACCACAAGCGAACAAATGGAGGTCTGAATAGGGGAAGGCGAGGGTGATCGAGAGTCACTGAAAAGAAAGTCTACCATGCCCGAATGGCTAGAGAAGTAGCTTGAGAAGAAGACTCCTACACCAAAGGACCCAAGAGCGAGGCTAGAGGCTATCCTAGCCTGAGCACAAATCTCAACTAGGAATGAGAAGAAGCCTAAAGTTAGATCCAAGGTAACAATGGATGCCTCCAGGTCCTGAGTTTTATAGATAGCAACACCAGTGGTAGGCCAAGAGGGTGCAAGCTATAACATTTCCACCATTAACTTGGGAACTGCTACCAAAGAGCAGAAGGTGGAACATCTTGAAGAGTTAGTGGCTATAGTGGTGCACTTGATACGACAAGACAAGGTCTCAAAGGATGATCTTAAAGCATAGGTGGCACCTTGACATATTACATCCAACAATGGTCTTCAATGGATGACATGGCTACCACATCTATGGCTCCACCCCAACTACTGTCCAAAGAAAAAAATGAAAAATTAGAGAAGAGAAAGAACTTGGACAAGACTACAGAGAGCTGGTTCTGACAAGTCCTGTATGCCAGGAACATGGGTATCGGCCAAGCTTTTCAGAAAGCCAACAAGTTCTTGAATCTTTAGCAATATCTGGAGGGCATGAAGAAGCTTTGCATTGACTTCCTTGCGACATATGATTCCACCTATCTAAAGATTGAGTCCATCGTTTGGTTACTAAAGGCCACATGGGAAAAGGAGCTTGCATTTAAAAGAGATGACCACTAGCTGGTGGACATGTGGAGGTGGGATTTTGATTATAGAAGGGAAAAGTTGGAACAAATAATGGATAAAGTGGATTCAAACATCAAATGGGTCAAGAAAATTAGGGTGGACTACTCCCGATATCTGAAGCTGATGATGGAGTATGACATGCCCATGGTGCAAATGGATTCATAGAAAATAAAGCCTTATTTCTAGAAGAGGATGGAGGACGAGATGTCCAATGAAATAAAAGTGGATTTCATGAGTTTTTCTGCCCACACCTTCACCTAGTTGGAGTTGTTCCTAGATCAAGCTGCAAAATATGATGAAGAATGGAAGAAGCTTGAGGACAACTCGAAAGAGTGGAGTTATCAGATGCTATGGTCTGAGATAATAGAAGTTGAGAAACTCCAACCAGTGATTCTAAAATTCATAGAATATGTAGCTTTGAAGAAGTAGGAAGGCAACCCTATTATCAGTAAAGATGTTAAGAAATAACTTGCACAATAGAAGAATATGATATGAAATATGCTGCAAATACTTAATAATAACTGAGAATAACAAGCCACTTCGAGGGGGAAAACCTCCAAATATATCTAATGAGAACACACTTCACACTTCATGATGAAATAAGACTCACAACCTCCTATATATACCTATTTATGCCAAGGATATCACCTAGGCTGACTTAGACACACCTATATAAGACTTAGGCCGACCTAAACAACTAAATAACAATATACTAATGATAATATGACTTAATAGAGAGTTAAGATAGCCACAAGCCAACTATTCATAACCCGATGTACAATAATATTAAGGGTGTAGCATGCCCCCCTTCTTCAAAGAAGCATTTTTCTCAATGCTAATCAAGTTTGGAAACTTTTGAATGAACTCCTCATCTTCCCATGTGGCATCTTCAACTGGTAACTTCTTCCATTGGATGAGATACTCAGTGATAGTTCTATTCCTTAGCTTCTTTGTGCGTGTTTGATGAATGCACTCTGGTTCCAAAATGATTCTTCCTTCTTCATCCAGCTCGGGAAGTGTTGTTTGAGTGGGAATGGTATGCCCAATTACCTTCTTCAAATAGGAAACATGAAAAACTAGATGTATTTTTATTGTTGGTGGCAACTCAAGCTTGTAGGCAACACTATTGATCTTCTGCATGATTTGGTATGGACCATAATACTTTGGAGACAACTTATTATTCTTTCTTTGCTGCTTTAGTGAGATTTGTTTATAAGGTTGCAATCGTAAGAAGACCCAATCACCAACTTCAAATCTTCTTTCACTATGATGTTGGTCTGCCTATTTCATTCGATTTTGTGCCATGGCTAAATTCTCCTTGAGCCCTAAAAGTACTTGTTGTTGATGAAGCAGGTGGTCTTCTACCGGCTGAACTCTTGGGGACACCTTAATTGATGATGTGATGGAAGGAGGATGATATCCATAAAGTGCCAAAAATGGAGACATTTTTGATGAGCTATGAAAATAAGTGTTATACCACCATTCTGCAAGTGGTATCCAATCTACCCACTAAGGCTATTTCTCTTATGTGAAACAACGCAGATATCCTTCCAAAAACTTATTAACAACCTCTATTTTCCCATCTGATTGAGGGTGGTATGAAGAGCTAAGAGCCAATTGAGTACCCAAACATGAGAATAAATCTTTCCAAAAGTGACTAGTGAAGATAGGATCACGATCACTAACAATAAATTTAGGTGTACCATGTAGCTTTTGGATATTCTCCAAAAAAGTTTTAGCCACTGCACTTGTTGTAAAAGGATGTGCTAATGCAATGAAATGTGCATATTTAGTGAGTCGATCAACTACCACCACCATGACGACATTATGACCTTTAGATTTGGGAAGCCCTATGATGAAGTCCATGGATACCTCTTCCCAATGCTGGCTAGGAATAGATAAGGGTTGCAAGAGACCTGGTGTCTTAATTGTCTCCCCTTTATGCCTTTGACACACCAAACATTCAACCACAAATTTTTGAACATCACCTTTAGCCCTTCCCAAAAGAAATCTTGCTTGACTCGATGATATGTCTTCAAAAATCCTGAATGACCACCCACTGGAGACTCATGCAACTCTGTGAGAATCTTGATTTTAAGGTTGGAATTCTTGCAGAGATACAAATGCTCTTTATACCAAAGAGTATCTCCCTTCCAACAAAACTTATCCGAACTACTAGGATCACTTTTTAATTGCTCGATGAGATTACTTGTCACAACATCATTTTGCCACTTTGCTTTGGCTTCTCCACCCAATTTGCTTGTAATATTGAAAGGGCACACAATAAGGCTTCATCTTTCTCATCCTTCCTTGACAGTGCATCTGCGACAATATTTTCTTTCCCTTTCTTATATACAATCTCAAAGTCATATCCTAACATCTTAGTGACCCATTTTTGTTGCTCTTCAGAAGATAGTCATTGTTCCAAAAAATATTTTAGGCTATCATGATCTGTCTTAACCTTGAAATGTCTACCCAATAGATAAGGCTGCCATTGTTTCACTGCATGGAGTATTGCTAGCATTTCCTTCTCATAAATAGGTTTTAGTTGATTCTTACCTTTTAATTGACGATTTTGAAAATAAATTGGTCGACCTTATTGCATGAGCACTACTTCTATCCCATTTCTAGAAGCATCACATTCCACAATGAATTCCTTGGTGAAGTCAAGAGTGGAAAGTACTAGAGTTGTACACATAGCCTCCTTCAACCTCTCAAATGTTGTATTGGTAGACTCGTTCCAATGAAAGGAATCCTTCTTCAATAGAGTGGTGAGA
Organism: Sequoia sempervirens; assembly: GCA_007258455.2. Lineage (NCBI taxonomy): Eukaryota > Viridiplantae > Streptophyta > Pinopsida > Cupressales > Cupressaceae > Sequoia > Sequoia sempervirens. Next base: position 276,824,030 of record VDFB02058242.1, on the reverse strand, counting down.
GGTGCTGCTATACTACCATAATTCTTCACAAATCTTCTATAGTACCCTGTTAATCCCAAGAATCCTCTTAGTTTCTTAATGGTTTTTGGAATAGGCCATTCCATGATAGCCTTAATTTTGTCAGGGTCCACCTTTACTCCATGTGAAACTATGTGTCCCAAATACTCCACCTCTGTAAGACCAAAAGCACACTTGGATGGCTTAGCATAGAGTTTATGATCTTCAAGTATTTGTAATGCTTGGTCCACATGTTGCAAATGTTCTTCCCAAGTCTTGCTATAAATTAATATATCATCAAAGAATACTAACACAAACTTTCTCAAGAACTTCTTAAAAATGGAATTCATCAAACTTTGGAATGTAGATGGTGCATTGGTAAGACCAAATGGCATCACCAAAAATTCATAATGACCCTCATGAGTCCGAAATGTTGTCTTACAAATATCTTCCTCCTTAATCCGAATTTGGTGATAACCAGATCTAAGATCTAACTTGGTAAAAAACATAGCTCCATTTAATTCATCTAGCAAATCATCAATGACTAGAATTGGAAACTTATCTTTAATGGTGTACATGTTGAGCACTCTATAATCTGGACACATGCGCCAAGTATCATCCTTCTTACGTACCATCACCACAGGTGAGGAGTAAGCACTTTGGCTATGCCTGATGATTCCTACCTCTAGCATCTCTTCAACAATCTTTTCTATCTCACTCTTTTGTATGTGTCGATGCCTGTAAGGCCTGATGTTCGGTGGTTGGCTCCCTAGGACTAACTGTATGGCATGATCATGATTCCTCTTAGGAGGAATTCCTTTAGGAATATCTCCAAGAACAACTGAGTGACGATCAATTATAGCTTGCAAATTTGGATGAGTAGGAGTATTAGATTGAGAGACTTCTAATGAACATAGTTGGGCCACAAATCCATCCACTCCTTTCTTAAGCAACTTTTGCATTTGATGAGAGCTTACCATTTGTGGAGATTTTTCCTTCAACCCCCTTAGCTCTACTATCCTTCCTTCTAATTGAAATCTCATGAATAGTTCTTGGAAGTTCATCTCAATTGTTCCTAATGTAGTAAGCCATTGTACTCCCAAAACAATATCTGCTGCACCCATGGATATCACATACATTGGGGTATCAAGATGATAATCTCCCATGGATAATTTAATGCTATGACACTTCCATGAACAACTAACTATGATCAAGACTTGAAACTCTGGAGCTGGATATATGAAACACTTTAGATGAGTAGCTAACTTTTTGTTGATGAAATTATGAGTACTACCTGAGTCGATCAACACTGTTGCCTTCTGCTTCTTTAGGAACCCCACCGCCTTGAGAGTTTGTGGAGTGCTAAAACCTGAGAGTGCATGGCAAGAAATGATTGGTTGAGAATCATGTGGTTCCTCATTTGACTCCCTTTCATCTTCTAGTATGGGTTCCTCCTCTTCTTCCTCAATGGGACCTTCAATATAAAACAATTTCTTTTCACTACATTTATGTCCTCGACTGTATTTTCTATCACAATTGAAACACAAGCCTTTTGCTCTTTTCTCCTCAATTTTTTGTGGAGTCAACTTAGTAGGTTGTGTTGAATATCCTTTCTCTCTTGTCACATTAGCCCCTTGCTTCTTAGGAATCAAATACTTCTCCTCTACCCTGCGTGCTAAGAGAAAAGACTCATTTATGGAACTAGGGATAAACATGCATACCTCATGTTGAATGTGATCCTTGAGACCACCCAAGAATAAGTCATTCAAGTTTTACTCCATAATTCTATCCACCCTTTAGGATAGATTTTGGAATTGTTGAATATTATCCTTAACTAAACCTATTTGTTGAAGTTTAGCTAGCTACCTGAAGAAGTTGTCTGTGATGCTATTGCTATATTGTGCTTGGAGTTCCTCTGTAAAAATTGACCATGAGACGGTGAGCCCCTTTTTACTTCAATAAGTGCAAATCCAATGATACCAAATGAATTTATCTGGTTCTAGATATAAGGAATCCATCGTGACCTTTTGTCCATTTGGGATTTGGTGTACTTCAAAAAAAATCTCCATTTGGTTTATCCATGTTAGAGGATCCTTACCATCAAACTTGCGCATATCCACCTTTGGAAATAAATTCCTAGATCCCATAGGAGTACTAAAGCTTGTGTCAGTAGTAGCTGACCTAGAATTTTCACCTTGGCCACTTGATAACTCCTTTCTTGATTCAACCCTGTAGGTGCTTAACACATTTCGTATGTCTAATATATCTCCTCTTAGGTCACACATCCATCTTAATTGAGGAAATTTCTTCCTTTACCTTATTTATTTCCTCATTATGAGTAATATCCTTGACTATTTCACCATCCTTATTAGGAGTCTTCCCCAGAGTGATATTCTTTTTACCCCTTGTTGAAGGCCCCGACATAATGGAAACCACTAATGTTGAAATAAATCACACAAATGAAACTTAAATTCTCTCAAATTTTTATTATAATCTCCTTTATTATGTCTTCAAAAACCCAATAAAAATTAGACTCCAATTCAACAAGATGTGCGAGATATGTAGATTCCAAAAAAATAGTGTAGAAACCCTAATTTTGCAATAATTCGCTTAATTCTGCTCCAATTCTTTTGAAATCTGGACTATAGCTTCTTCAATATGTTCTTCAAAAACCCTTTAAAAATAAGAAAAAAATTTTCCAAAATCTGAAATATATGCTCTTCCCAAAATCTCCTTTAAAATTGAGAAAAACCTTGCCTCTATGGTGCCAAGATCATGCTCTGATACCACTTGTTAAGAAATAACTTGTAAATAGAAGAATATGATATGAAATATGCTGCAAATACTTAATAATAACTGAGAATAACAAGCCACTTCAAGGGGGAAAACCTCCAAATATCTCTAATGAGAACACACTTCACACTTCATGATGAAATAAGACTCGCAACCTCCTATATATACCTATTTATGCCAAGGATATCACCTAGGCCGACCTAAAAAACTAAATAACAATATACTAATGATAATATGACTTAATAGAGAGTTAATATAGCCACAAGCTAACTATTCATAAACCGATGTACAATAATATTAAGGGCGTAGCAAAAGAGCTCCTAAATGAATAGCTAAAGCAGAAAGAGTAGTCAACAAAAGACAAAATGCTATAGTGTTGTCACTAGAGGAAAAAATAGGGAAAATAAAAGAATGTAATTTTAAATTGTAATATATTTGGGAGTAGGTGAAACCCTATTTTGTAGTGAATCTTGGCCACACAATGAAAATCAATCTTGGCCATTCATTTGGATTTTTAAAGACTATAAATAGGGGGTCTAGTCTCATTTCAAAGGGAGTTCAGTTGTTGTAAAGACATGCTGCTGAAATTTATAATGAAAATATATTGACTTGGTGTATTTTCTGATTTCTGCACATGTTTCATGGTTCAATCTCCGTTGTTAAACACTTTGTTTAGATTTACATAGCTGTTTTAAGTTATATTTAAACCACTTAGATAGATTTAGTAATACTGTTCTATAGTTATGAAAGTTGTTGTGTAGATGCCTTCCTAGCCCACACTTTTTGTTGTTTGTTGATGGTAGATGGCTATGTAAAGTTAGTATGGGATTGAATTCAAAGTTGCTTCACATGTTTATCTTTGTTCATGCATGCATATGGTGAATGAACGGTAAAATATCCGTAGGCTTTAGAAGCTAGCACAAATTTCATGAGACTGTGAGATTTCTGGTTAAGTGAAATTTTGTTTGAAGGAAGTTATCCGCAGTAGCAATTCCATGATCACTATTCATAGTTAGTTGTAGATCTAGGAACCTTCTCTCTTCCTTGCTCTTTTTCCTTTTTTTTATGAAACAGTCTGTTCCAAGGTTCATTGCACATTGTAAAGCCAAACTTAAAGAAAACATTGAAGTTTCATATTGTTGTTTGAACCTACAAAAAATGGCACCATAAGTCCCACTTCAAAAACTTCAAAATTTAAGATCCATTCCACATCTAGCTACGTAAGTCTGCCCCATTATTACCAACAAAATCACATCAAATATCAACTGAGGAATTCCATACAAGTCATGACATGACATCGAAGAGACCTTGGGGAAATCTTCAACAACTTGCCTGTTGGAAGTTTTCTTTCAAGAGAGGTGATGCATCTATGCATCACCTATGTTGAGAAAGTGTACAAAACACCCATCAACAACTTTGAAGATCCAAATGCACTAATTCTACTTCCATTGGGGAAGTCAATTCTCTGATCAACCAATTAGGTGCATCTTCATCATGCTCTACCTCTGTAATATTTCTTTTTTCTTGGTTTCCAATCAATTCAAGAACTTCTCTTATTTCTTCAGCTTTATCTATTACATCCTTTGACATTGTCTCTTGAGTTTTGAGACCTATAGTTTCCTGTCTAGCTAGGTGTTCAACATTAGCTTCTTGGACGTTACTTTCTTTATATCCTTTCACATTAGGATTTTCTTCATTTCCAACCTTATCACCTGAAATTTGTGAAGGTTCTTCATTCTCAATTTGAAACTAGCCTTCCTTTTATTTTTCAAAGACCTGCAATTGCTTATTATCATTTTGATCATTCCCAAGCGAAGGTTGGGAATCTCAGGTATCTTCAATAACAATTTCATCAATAGGATTATATAGTGCAATCTCCCTTGTTTCCATTTCAAGACCATTAGGATTTCTCACTTCTAAAACAAGTGTTCCTTATATGAATTCTTCTTCTTCAACATTTATAGGAATGGACCCTATTCCTAGAATTTCTTGTACCATCGGCAGTACCATTGGTTTATCTTTAGACTTATTTTCTTTCACTTTTTCACACATCGTGCCCCACTTATCCATTTGTTCCTTAATCTTGGCTTCATTAGCCTCTAAAACTTCATCTAAAACCATAAGATTCATCTTAGTGCCTATTTTACACTAGACATATTAACTAAGGGAGGGGAGTGAATAATGTTATAGCTCTTTGAGATGCAGACCTTGTCCATGTACCAGTATTTTCTATTACCCCTACCTCTTCATAAGTAGTAGGTTTAGTCCTTGGTTTTGTTGTGGAAGAAGATCCCACTTTTGATTTAGCTTTCCTTCACTCGACATCTTTTTACTTACTAGCTAGTTTTAGTGAAACTCCTTGGCTTGGAGCCTCAAGGGTTATCTCTTCAATTTTCATACCAGTAGCAACCTTACCACCTTTTCTTTTCTTCTTAGCAAGTTTCCCACACTCAAAATCATTTCCATTTTTTTTTAACTTCTTTTATTTTGAGACAATGTGGTTTCAATTCCATTTTCTCTTAAAACTTTACAAAAAACATTTATCCAATGTTAAGTATTTAATATAAGGGCATGTGTAGGATCACCATGGAAAAAATAGGCCCTTAAGTGGCAAAAAACTCAAAAAAATCAAAGTTAGGCAACTTGACATAAAAATTTGAATAAGTTATCTATATTATTTCAAAAATATGTAACAATAGAATCTGTAGAAAATTGAATGTAGTTCCTAAACTACTAGGTTTATCTTAAAAAAATGAAAATCTATTTGGTGAAAATTAGAAATTTTAATGCAGTAGTACTTAAATTTCTAGGGGAAAATAAGAAGTAGTTGTCTATCTAACCACCCTAACCACAATAAAATGATAATATTTTTTTGTAAGATTTTAGATATAAGTAGATGACTCATCCCGCTGTGATGCATAATTTTTTGTAATTTTTTTCCAAGTAAATAATTAATTATGAATTTTTTATTACAAATTTTAAAAAATATAAAAACTCATATGTTTGACCACCTTAACAAGTGGTCAAAAATTCATGAAATTCATTTCTTCTTTTTAATCCTATATTGTACAAAACATAGAATGTGACACATGTTTCGGATTCAAAAAAATGATACTGTTTGAAAGTTATAGATGTTTTTCAGTCAACCTATCAATTAGGACTTTAGTCATAATTCAAATAGAAAATGAATAATAATTAGTTATAAAATTCAATGTAAGGCATAATTTATATTGGTAGAAAGTTGAGAATCTCCTTTAAAAACCCTTTTTGTTTCATCAATTTTGGGTAAGAAAAAAGTCATTAGCCACATACCCTACAAATACCCATCATATAGCCACTTTTTGGCCCAACATGATCTTGCACATACCCATAACCGGTGCAGAGAATTCCTAAATTGATGTAATTTCTTTGCCTTTGTAATCTAGGTCTGGCATAGGTTCATCATACACTTTATCTTCCTTCTAAGATTTACTCAACACTTCACCATCATCTTTCTCCAACTGATCTAGAATATCATGAACCATGAGAATCCCTGCAGATTCTAATGACAATCTTTCATATATTTTTTTTCTTATTATGTGCTCATCTTCACAATTTAGGAAATAATCTTCTAGGTGTTGTACATGAGCATGATAACCATCTATGTTCTTGCAAATGTTCCCTTCTAGGTTATAATACATCCTTTTGAGTGGAAAGTATTCCAAATTATATGTTTTCAATTCTTCTTCACACAAATCAACAATTCTATTGGCACTGCATTTATAATTCCCTATCACAATAGGAAATCTGAAGGAAGCCTTTTTATGAGCATTGCTTTAAAGAGCTTGAGATGGCTTTAACTGTCTTACCAATTCCTCTAACACCATTTTATCTATAGGGTACCTTGGTAGCATGAAAGGATGTCCATAAAACCCTTCCACTCTAATGTAAGAGAAAGTGGGAAAGTAAATGTACCATCCTCCAATTAGTTTGATGACACTTTTTTCTTCCAAAGAGACTCTTTTAGCTTTGTCACCTTCCATTGTTCTGACCAGCTTCATGGAAAACTCATCATTAACTCTTTTGTAATGCTTGTTATATTCATAGATAGTAATTTGGGGTAAATGAGCATATATTAAACTATTTCCTACTTCTCTACCTAGAGTACCAATATTTTTCAACCCCTGCTTACTTGCCCTTAAGGTGCAGTAATAAATCACATATGATGACTTATAAAAACATCTAGTTTTTGGACATTCCTGTATCAGATCATACAATCTATCACTAATAAACTCTCCCCAATGCATTTGCATGGGACTTTCTGTCAATTTGGATATGATCACAAACATCCATGGTTCAAATTTATTGGCATCTCACAACCCAGCTATCCTACTTAGCATAGTTATAGCATCTTGAACGTCTAGATTGAACATAGAACTTAGAATTGGTTTTTTCTATTTTATAATCTACTCTTGACACCATTGTGTATTCATAATTTCTTTGTTGTGCTCTTCGACACTCTAATAGGTTATGGCTTTTTCCTTCATATCAATATAGCACATCTAAGTAAATATAGGAAGCCCAAATGTGTATGTAATTCCTTTCTTAGAGAGATTTTCATAAGTTCTTCCCTCCTTCTCAATGATTCTTTTGTCTAGGTCATAGTGGTCTAAACATTCCATGACCAATTCAGGGGCCTCCATTGCTAGTAGAAACCCTCCTGCTAAAAGAAACCCACTTGCTATAACATTCTTGGTACACTTAGATGCATCTTCTTGTCGTACCCATGTGTGAAATTCAACATCAAAAGACCACCCCATATGAATATCAGTAACTATCACACCAATCAGTATAGCTTGTGAGCTGTAGTATTTGAATTCATCTTCTACTTTTGCTTCAGAAGTACTCATTTTTGTTGGTGTGTTCTACATTTTCACATATGTGTCCTATGTGCGAGTTAGGGTTAAATTTAACCAATTTTTCTAGAAAATTTATAAAACTTTCAATTCACCTTTTTCGTTAAATTTCAATCAAAATAATCAACATTTCAACTTTTTAAAATGGAAATACCATCTTTTTGAGATTTTCATGTGTGAAACTAATTTAACAAAAAAATTGTTATTTGAGGCATATCTGGTTCTAGCCGATGACGACAATCTTTACAGAATGCAAAATTGAAACCCTTGGTAGCTATGTTCTTATTTTTTTGAAAGTTACCTTTCCTTGCACACCATAGTATTATTTCCATTCATTTAATGTCCTTTATAAATTTGCAGCATGATGTGAAGTTGAGTATTGTAAAAGCAATTGCATGCTCCAGGTGATACTTGAAAGTACATGAATAATTCGCCACCTTCATTAATTACCTATTACAATGCATTAATTTCTTGAATAAATGCACAATCATTATGAATTAGGGTTCAAATTACAAACACTTAGGTTTTTGTGTGGGCTCAGTACTAGAGGAGAAAGACGGTGTAGAGATCTTATATGGCATTTTTGTGTCACTTTGATTTTTGTAAGGAAAAATCCTTTAAAATATGTGATCAATTATAATCATTGGGATTGACAAGTTCTGGTACCAGACCTTGGAAAGATTACCAAGGACTGGGACACTTACCTCTAAGATTTAAAGAAAACCAGAACAAAAAAGGGAATGGGAGCTCGGTTCAAGAGATATCAAAAGTGATTTAAACATTTAATAACAAAACCTCTAGTTTTCAAGCTATCAAACTCCAATACAAGAAAGTAGGACCATCAGGATTAACAAATATTGACTAATGACTTATCGGGTGGGACTAGGACCAATCAAAGATATAACTTCTTTGATGCAACCACAACTCTAGGGTTCTGGTTTCTAGAAAACTAATAAAATTTCATGAAAAGACCAAAACACCAAATCTAGGAAAGAACAAGGGATGAAACCAATGACCAAGCAAATTGAAAATGAAACTTGCATTTACCAATCCCTAGAACAAAGCCAAAGCAAGTGGAAGTGAGAGGAAAATAAGAAAAGAGAGGGTTCACATTTTTCCAAGGGGAAAAATGGGACATGTTGTGAGACTACTGAATAGGGTTGTGGATGATTTGGGAGATTTGAATAGGATTAGAAATGTGCAAGTGGGATATTATTGAGTTAATTAATTTTAACTTGTGTAAACCCTTTTCCTAGTATGTGCAAAACAACATGAGTAAACAAGTTAAACAAGGATTCCCTATGAAATCCATTTACAAACTCAAAATAGGAAATAAAGCAATGAAGAACAAAATAAAAACAATGAAATAGCTTGAATCCTAATTTAAATGTGAAAAATCATGTTCTCATGGGGGAATTGGTGCCAATTTGATATGAAAATTGGCCCTTTCCCAATTCCTAAAATTGCAAGCTTGATTGTTGAAGAGATTGATCCACTTTGTTCGAGAAAAATGAGAACTCCAAGCTAAAATATGCAAAAACCTAGCTATGACTCAATGATAATGGATGAAATTCAAGAGATATTCGAGCATGGTAACTTTTCCTAGATTGTGGATGATGAAATGAGGATATGAGCTCTTTATTTATAGAATTCTAAGATGGATGAATGTCCAAATTTGAGCAATGTGGGACTAACATTCATCCAATGATATGATGCCACTTGTCAAAACATGAATGGATGATGGATGTGCAAGATTGGGGGTTTGTGCCAATAAATACATAATATTTGAAGTTCAAATTTGTTGAAATGGCATGCAAGAGGGAAGGGAAAATGCAATAAATGGCACTTGGCTCAAGGAAAAGGACATGTAAGAGATTTTAAATGCCTTGTTGGATGTACATGTTGACTTGGAATTTTTGAATTCAAATTCAGAGAATATTCCAAAAGATGCCTTGTGAGGAGAATAGAGATTTAATAAATGAATTAAATCTATTTTCATGTGCAACTTGCATTATCTAGAGGATGGGACATGAGATGAGATTAAATTAATCAAGGGTTAATTAATTTAATGAGAGAGGTTAGATGATGTGACCTATTTGACTCAAATTTATGGATTTATTTAAATCAAATAAGAGAGGAATATGACAAGAGATTAATTGAATAAGGATTTTGATTTATTTAATTAAAAGAGATGGTGTTAGATTAAATCAACTAAGGTTTTAATTTATTAAATTTAATGGATAGACTTTAGAGATTTTAATCAAATAAATTGATTATTTAATTAAATAGGGATAATTAGATTATATGGATTGATTTAATTAACAAGAGAGATGACTTGATTAGATAAAAATGAATTATTTATTCAAGAGTGGAATATTGATGAATTTAATCAGATAGGGGGAATTTGATTAAATGGTTAGACCGAGGGATGATTCAGGAAAAAATGATGTTAGTGAGTCAGGATCAAATGGACGGTGTCAATCAGTATATTTTACATGTCTACATTTTGCCCCTCTTTTAAGCAATGCACTCGTTGCGTTGGTTCAAAGAATAAACAATCTCGATCAAAGCCAATTTTTTTTGATATTTTAAAAACTTGTGCCACTCCTGCATGGCGAGAGAAAATATGCCATTATAATGCCCCCTTGAGAGATTAGAGAAAAATTTTAATTTTTTGGGTGATCTCACAGAAAAAGGTGACAAAGTATTTGACAGGTCTGAAAGGGCTTCAAGAGGGTAAAAACATGTCCAAACACAATAAAACGATAAAAAACAAGCTTCAAATGGACAAAAATAGGTTGGGGGGTCCAAAACCCTAATTTTTAGGCTTAAAAGGGGCCCGAGGGGTCACTTTCAAGTCATTTTCACACACCTCTGCTAGCAACCTTGAGATTTAAGCTCTAACCCTCTGGCGATATGGCACAACGACAACTTCCCTTGCACATCACTGATCGAGTTTAGACATACCAGTGACCACCTGGCATTGGGGCACCGGTATGTGACCCTTACCCAAGCCTTGTTTTTTCATTTAATGCTCTAATTAATGCTTTAAAAGGGGAGCTTGCCTCTAGTAGTGCTATATAGCACCGCTCAACATTTAAACAACACCACGCAGTGCCATTTTGCACTGCGGTAGTGTTGTTTTGTGCCGCAGTGGTGCCGTTCAGAGTTTAGAAACTCTTATGCTAGGCTCAGGCACAGCGGGTCAGTTTGGGTAAAGTGCGCTGTTGTGGTGCCCTTTTCACCCAAACTGCGACACTAGAAGGGAAAGTACACCATGATGACACCATTTGGATCTTTTTGGGCTCGAGCGTCGGAGTTTGAGTAAAATCAAACTGTGACGCCATCACAAATTGCATCACTGGGGACGTTCTTGGAGCGTTCGACCAAGAATTTTTGAAAATTTTCAACACATTGACCTTCCTTGATGTAGGATGTGGCGAGGGAGCTCTACTCTTGGGAGCACCAGTCGTGGGATTTGGCTAGCGTGTTATGGGACTTGAGCGATAGGGACCAGGATCAACTGGGAGTTATGGGATTGTGGCACATTACATACATGGCACCCGTGCGCACTCACCTAGGGATGTTGTCAACGCTGGCCAAGAGGTGGCACAGTGAGATGTCATCATTTCACCTCCGCACTAGTGAGGCCACCGTCACTCTAGAGGATGTTTGGTGCATTTTATGGTTGCCTATTCATGGTTGATGGCTGATCTTTGATATGGATGAGGGACGTGAGTCCTACATCAGATTCCTCACCACACAAGACATCATCTACTACGAGGGACAGATTGAGCTAGAGAGATATAGGGTTATAGCACCTCCCTTCTACTGGGCCATTACAGCTATCATTTAAGGTTTCATTGCCCCAGACAGACAAGGGTGATATTTCAGTTCTAGATGGGGGTATTGCTGGGAGTGGATGGTCTAAGATAGGTCGGTTCGCTTTGCATTGGGGCCTATCCTTCTGGCTTCACTTTACAAGGACCTACATGAGTACATTTACATGGATGGAAAAGTGTTGGGAGCTAGAGTGACTTTACTTCATGTCTGGGCATGGGAGCACATTTATGTGCTATGTCCACATGTCATTCCAGTTCTAATGGGGGCAGACGATGCCCTCATGGCACGATACAAAGGTGGTGTGTCCTCTACACACACTAGTGAGCACAGGATCCCCTACTGGAGGCAGGTCTTAGATGAGATGCTTGTTTTCACGTGGAGACCATACCTTGGTCAGCTTGGATGGGTTGATGATGTTGATCAACTCTTTTATTGTCGCCAGGACCAATACATATAGGGGTGAGAGCATATGATGATCGAGAGGTACTTGCCCGAGTGCATACAACGTCAATTCGGAGAGCCGCAGGATCGACCTGATGATGACTATGTAGTCATTTTTGCTTGCAGCATGACACAGGTGTCATGGGGACATGACATTCTTGCTTTAGAGGTAGTTGATAGCTTTAGGCACTTGGTAGCCCAACTGTGGGCTTATGATCAGGGCCTATCATATCCAGGCACTACTCAGGCCTACAGGGACTGGTTCTGACCTCCACTTCGGTTGACCATTCCAGGTGAGGATCTAGATCTGTGCAAAGTTAGAGGCAGAGGGAGAGGACGAGGGTGAGGACCAAGGATTGAGATTCGACAAGATCCACTAGGGGTGCCCTAGTCCCTCCAGGTCATAGGGATGTAAACATGCATGATCAGCAGTAGGAGCCACCATGAGGCGAGGAATAGCCTCAGGCGCAGCCTCATGTGTAGCCACAGCGACAGGCAGATGGTTGAGATGCACCAATTGCGTAGTTGCAGGCCCAGGTTCAGGCTATGAAAGCTGAAAGAGATCAGGCGAGGGTTGAGAGAGAGCAACTCAGGGTAGAGAGAGATTAGGCTGTGCAGTAGAGAGAGGCTGCACAGCTACAGGTAGCTACAGAGCTAGGCCGCAAACAACAAATCGAGAGTATGATAGCCTCCTCCTCCTAGGGTATAGTGCCAGTACGATCTTACAGGAATTCCATTTGAGAGGTAGAGTACTACTGCTGGGCTTATCGTGATACTATACCCAGATCAGATTGGGTCCCAGAGTATTCAATTAGGCCAGCTAGAGACCACTAGAAGGTCACGGTGATAGGGGCGAGGGCAACATCCACTGAGATCGAGCTTGATTGAGATGATACATACTTTTTGTGCCCTATGGGCTCATTTTTCATAGCCCAATGGGTGTTTTGTACTAATTGACATATATGTACAGTGTTCTAATTTATTCCTTGTACTATGACAGTGACATGATTGATGATATATATGAGCCAATTTTGATGCGATGTACTGTGTTCACCTTTATGCATGGATGGTTTATTTCTATATGCTTTGCAGTGATATTTTTATGGATGCATTTATTTCTAATGATGTATGCGTTATGATTATGGCTAACAAATCTATATTATGCTAACCTATGATATGATGTGCAATGATGTTATCTATATGATGATTGATTTTATGCCAATGTGATATGTGATATGGATTTTAATATGTAAAATGATATGATCTATGGTATATGCAATAATGTGTGGGATATTCTTATATATGAGATGATTTATGGATGGATGTAATATGAATGCGATGGTCGTGAGATGATGCAAATGAAATGGTGTTAATGCATAATGAAATGGTTTTATGAGATGCAATGATATGTTAATGCATAAAGTGGTGAGATGATGTCATGATGTTATGCAAGCATGCATGCCTAATGAATTAAATGCTTATATATCTATTGATTATGCAAAAAATGATTATGAAATGCTTATGTAGATGTTATGTGATGATTTATATGGTAGATGGTAATATGAAATGGTTATGAAATGAAAATGAAATGTTTATGCAATGATTGATATAATGTCCTTGAGATGCAATGTAATGGGTGAAATGCAATGACATGGATGCACCTATTTATGAAGAATGTTTATGATAAACTATTTATATGATGATAAAAATGCAATGTGTATGTTTCCTATATGATATGTTTATGCAATGTGCTTATGATTTGTATGTGATATGTTTATGAAAATGTTTTAATGATTTGTATGTGATATGTTTATGCAAATGTGTTTATGATTTCTATGTGATATGTTTATGCAAATGTGTTTATGATTTCTATGTGATTTGTTTATGCAACATGCTAATGATTTGTGGATGCAAGATCGATGATGATGATGGCACTGATTGATGATCAACTTTCATAGTACCTTGTTAGTGCGGTTAGTAAGAAAAGAAGAAGTCATTTCAACAAGACACAAGATGATGCAAATGCAAATGATGATGATAATAATTACTTGCCAAGGAATTGGGATTTTCAAAGGGCCAAACTTTCTTATGTTTGATAACACACATGGTATGATGCATCAAGGTATAGGAAACTAGGATGGCGTTGTACCTAGTGGGATGAACTTTGACTTGACAATCAAATAGGAGTATTCTTGTTCACACCTAACATATAGAAACCTTGCTAGGATGCACTTCAGAAGTTTCAAACACCTCGTACCAAAACATGGAAAGGTAAACCTATCCTTGCAATAGTCAACGAGTTCCCCTAGACCTCTTCCATACATACCTAACAAAGCAAGTATTCGCTGAGGTTATATTACAAGAATGTCCAACAAGCATAGCAAACAAAAGATAATGATCATTTCCCCATTCCTATTTCTCTAAATCCTCTATTTTCAGATATCATTGAGACGTCCTTGGAATGATCACAAATAAGATAAGTCAGAAGATAAAGACCAAGTAAACAAACAAACTGATGCTCTTCAATACCGCTAATGGAAAGAGGATGTGTTTTCTAAGGATGATAACAACAACTTATTGCCAAAAGATAATGCCCATTGTAGGAAGGATTCATGTCCTAGGACATGTTAGTGAATGGTGGCACATCATTTCCTTTATCTAAAGTTCTCTAAGGGATGATTGATATGGGACCAATTTAGATGATGAGTTACCAATACGAAGAGATAACCAACTTGCTTACGCACCGACTTAGACTTAGGACTTGACGTTTGGAGTTTTACTTTTAATTTGCTAGACTTGTTTCTAATTGTTTCACCAAAGGTTGATGATGATGATTATTTTATTATGAGTGGTGTTTATTGCAGGTGCAAGCAAGATGAGGTGGATGGATTTTTTCAAATATTTGGATGTTTTTGATGTTTTGCAATGTTTTGAGGATATTTTTGGTATTTTTGAGGTTTACAAATGTTTTGATTTTCTGATTTTCTAAATGTTTTGGGATTTTATGAGATTTTGACCAAGAGACTAACCTAAAGACCTATCCTAAGGGTCTCAAGGGCTGATCAACAGATTATCCTTGCCTATGTTATACGCACAGAGACCACGTAGTTCGACCGACGACTTGACCAATTTACAGGTGATGATATACATGATGAGATGTCAGCTTATTGTGACAGACTCCTATAGGACTAACCTAAATGTCTCGGGAGATGATCGAAGATCAATCTTGCCTACATTCAAGCTCAAAGATGACGTAGTTCGACAAGACGACTTTGTTTTTGACTTTTGATATGACTTTTTGACTTGTTTTTGGATTTTGATATGTTTTGATGTTTTTGGATTTTTCTTATTTTATGATATTTTTGGATTTTCTAATTTGAGGACTTTAAGATCATACACAAATCTGGTCCAATGAGGCAATGCCCCTAGCATAGTGCAATAGACTACTCCAATGAAGGTAGGACAAACTGACCTTAAGGATGGGCCGAGTAGTACTAGGAGGGATCAAAATATGAAAATAGGACCAAGCTATTGTGTAGATGCAAGTAGATGAGTGATGGATGGAGACACAATTGTGATGGATGATGGAAGCGAAATGGAGGGATGATGCTGAACAAGCTGTATAGATCCTGGTGGATGGAAAGTGCTTATTTATGCAAGGTGCATGTTTTCTAGGTTTACACTGAGGTACTTGCCCAAAGTGCCACCAAAATTGTTTTCACTATAGGATGATTTTTTGATCCATTTTCTAATTTTTTTGGATTTTTTGCTTTTTTAAATTTTTTTGTTGTCACTAAGATGCCTGTTTGCTAGGTTTTCACCAAAGTGACCATTTTCTCAAGACATTTTCTGATTTTTTAGATTTTTTGGTTCTATACCTTGAAAGATTTAGGCATAATTTTTTTTGAGATGGGAGCTATTCATTGGCTCCCGTAGAGGTTCCCCTTTAGGTGTTGATAGCTGATATCCCCTTGATTTGTAACTTGTTGTGATGTTGAAAGGTCCTAACCAATTAGGTTTAAACTTACCTTTGCCGCTTAGGTTTGGGACATTCTTTTGATTTTCTTTTAAGACCAGTTCTCTAACTTGGAAAATCTTGCTTCTAATTTTTTTATTATAGCTCCTTTTGAGTCTATTCTAATAGACTTGCAAATGATTTAAAGCATCTATTCATCTCTCATCTAGTAACTCTAGCTTGTTTAGTCTTGATACTCTATATTCTTCATCCGTGATGAGGTTTTGTAGTGATATCCTGAGGGATGGGAGCTTAATCTCAATGGGAAGTACAACTTCTGATCCGTAAACCAAGGAGAAGGGGGTGGCACCAGTGGGTGTGTGGATGCTAGTTCGATAAGCCTAGAGGGTGGGATTAAGCTGTAGATGCCATTCACGACCTGCGTCATTGACTGTTTTCTTGAGGATTTTGAGGATGGTTTTATTTGTAGCTTCTGCTTGGCCATTGCCTTGGGGATATTATGGGGTGGAGAAGCAATGTTGGATTTTGAATTTCTCGCATAAGTCATGAACCTCTTGATTCTTGAATGGTGTCCCATTATCTAAGATATGGGCTTGTGGGACCTCGTAATGACAGATGAGATAGTTAAGGATGAATTTTGATATCTACTTCCCAGTTATATACATCATGGGTATGGCTTCCACCCACTTTGTGAAGTACTCAGTTGTAGTTATGAAGAATTTATGGCCATTGGATGAACTAGGTGTGATTTTCCCAATGAGATCAAGTCCCCACTGCGAAAAGGGCCATGCTGTGATGATCGAGTGAAGCTCTTGAGCTAGAGCATGGATGAGGTCCCCATGCTGCTGACATTGTAAACACCTTTTAGCATGGTCATGTGCTTCTCTTTCCATTGTGGGCTAATATTACCACATCCTCAGTAGTTTCTTGGCTATGGCCATTCCACTTGAGTGTGAACCACAGATACCGTTGTGTACTTCAATTAGAGTGGTTAATGCCTTCTCAACATTTAGGCAGTGTAGCAAGGTACCTTCTATGCTTCTACGGTATAAGGTATCACCTAGGATGACAAATATGGATACCTTTTTAACAAAGGTTCATTTTAGGTTTGATGGTGGGTCAGTGGGTATGACTCCTATTTGAAGATATGCGTAGATGCCATGGTACCAAGGATCACCATGACCAACGATTTTGCACACAAATTCTGATTCTGGTACCTCAAATGCGGGAACAAGAAGCTGCTCAATCAAGAATTCATATTTTGGGACCTTGTTGGGGATATTCAACAAGGATCCAATTGTTGCCATGGCATCTGTTTCTCTGTTGTTGGTTCTAGGAATCTGCTCAAATGTTATTTCAATGAAAGATTCTTTGAGAGTCTCCACCAATTTCTTGTATGGAGTGAGCTTATCATCCTTAGTCTGATATTCATTAT
Source organism: Sequoia sempervirens (assembly GCA_007258455.2). NCBI lineage: Eukaryota > Viridiplantae > Streptophyta > Pinopsida > Cupressales > Cupressaceae > Sequoia > Sequoia sempervirens. The sequence continues at coordinate 276,806,650 of VDFB02058242.1, read as the reverse complement.
TGACTTGATTTATGATCAACTAAGAGTCTCCATAGACTTTGAGAGCTATGATATTCCATTGCACTGCTATCCTAAGACCTATAGTCAAAGCCTTATATTTTGTGATGCTGTTGGTGCAAGGAAATGCCAGTTTGTATGACCTTGGTATGTAGTCCCCTTGTGGGGTGATGAAGAAGATGCCAGCTCCTGATCCATGTTGTGTGTATGAGCTGTCAAAGTATAGTTTCCAGTGGTCTTCTATGGTGAGGTTAAAAATAGATTCATTTGGAAACTTTGAGACAAGAGGATTCTTATAATAAATAGGTGCTTCTGCTAGTTGATTTGCAATAACTTGGCCCTTAATGGCTTTTCTCTCCACATACTTGATGTCATACTCTAATAATACCATTACCCATTTTTCCATTCTTCCCATGAGCATTTCCTTTGATAAGAGATACTTGAGGGGGTCAATTTTGGCAATGAGCTTTATCTTGTGTGCCAACATGTAATGTCTGAATTTTTGTGATGCAAACACTACTGCGAGGCATGCTTTCTCAATGAATGAGTAGTTTAGCACATGACCGACCATTGTTCTAATAATATAGTGGATATCCCTCTCCATTCCATTTTCATCATGTTGAGCCAAGAGAGCCCCAAGGGTTGCTGTTGTTGCTGATACATATAAGATCAATGGCTTTCTTGGGATGGGTGGCATTGAGACTAGTGGTGTTAGTAGATATTCCTTGATTTTGTTAAATCCCTCGTTGTATTTAGTATCCCATTTGTACGCTAACCCCTTGTGGAGTAGGTAAGAATATGGGTTCTTCTTGTCTGCTAGTTGTGCTATGAATCGTCAAATCGATTGGAGTCTACCCTAGAGACTTCTTAATTGTTTTAATTTCTTTGGTGCTTCCATCTTGAAGATTGCTTTCACCTTTGCTGGATCCACCTCGATACCCCTTGTGGACACTATGTATCCTAGAAATTTACCTAATTGTACATCGAAGATGCACTTCTTGGGATTTAATCTGACTTTGTATTCCTCTTGTCTATCAAAGATAGCACTTAGGGTTGCTATATGATCTTGTCTTTTTCTTGACTTAGCTAGAATGTCATCGACATAGTCTTCGACTATTTTAAGAATCATGTCATGGAATATCAGTGTCATGGCCCTTTGATAGGTTGCTCCTGCATTCTTTAGGTTGAATGGCATCATGTTCCAGCAATAGGTCCCCCATGGACAAGTGAAAGTCATCTTATGTTGATCCTCTTTTGCTATCATGATCTGGTTGTATCTTGAAAATCCATCCATTAGTGATAGCATCTAATGTCCTGCTATCATGTCTACTATCATGTCAATGTTGGGAACCAAGAAATCATCCTTTGGACATGCTTTATTCAAATCTCTAAAGTCTATACAGATTCTAATGGCTCCATCAAGTTTTGAAACAGGTACCAAGTTTGACACCCATTCTAGGTAATCGATTGGTTGGATAAATCCTACATCTAACAACTTTTTGAGCTCCATTTTCACCAATAATGCGATTTGGGGATGCATTTTTTTAAGCTTTTGTTTGATCAGTTTTGCTTCTGGATACACTGCTAAGTGATCAACAATAGTCTCTAGATCAAGCCCTGGCATGTTAGCATAACTCCATGTGAAGTTTATTTGCCTTTCCCTTAGAAATGCTGCTAGCAGTTCTTGCTCTTCTGATAATAGTGATTCTACATAGAATGTGATATGTGGGGTCTCCTCTGTTCCTAAGTTGATAGGATTGCATTTTTCGGCCAAGACTATTGACTTCTCTTGATGAATAGCTCTTAGAGGAAGATTGAATCCTTCATCCTCAGGTGCCTCAGAGAGGTTTTCACCATTGGATACGTCCTTTCTTTTTACTATTTTCTTGTCAGAGAGCGCCACGGTGTGGTTTTCACTCAATGACTTGGATATGATTCTTAGTTTCTCACTTTTGCAACTAAAGGATTCAATTGTTTCCCCATAATAGGCATGTGTGTCCAACTCCATTATAAACCCTGCCTTGTGATCCCCATCTGGAATGTTGTCCCACAATCCCATGAATTCTAAGAGTGCCTCATCATTTTCAAATGTATTGAGAACCGGTGGTCCTCATTGGTCATAGTCGATCAGTTGGGGGTATACTAAATAGATCTCATGATTTTGATGGTCTGGTTCGAAGGATAGGGTACTAATCATGCACAGGGTGGTATCCTCAAATAACCTAGGTAGATCGGTCATGGTATCCTCATCATCGCTACTAATATAGGCCTCAGTTATAAAGTTATGTATGTCTCTATCTATGGATATTGGTGAGCATACTTGTGCTAGTATTGGCTGAGGAGAATTAACCATTCTAACTGGAGGACTTCGGCCACGTATGGTTATACTTGGAGGGGTACATCCAAGGCCAAAATTTGTTATAGGTCACGTCTCTGGCATGACAGGTATTATGAGCCCATTGTCATTTTGTCCAAGTCTTTGATTTCTGTCGTAGCCCATTGCGAGCATCATTTGTAGGCCCTTGCTTGTCTCATCCATTGGTAATTCATGTGTCAGTCTTTCATCTTGATATAGCATGTGTGATGGATCTACTTCAATAACCTCTTGGCCAAGGTCTCCCTAGCTTGTGAATTTGGGATAGTCTTTAGGAGACGTTTGTGATGTGGAAGCTTGGTTCTCTTGTGGATGTCTACGTGATCTAGGAGATTGTGGTAACTCTCCAATCACAAAAGCATTGTTAGGGAGCTTCTAGCTTCCACAACCATCCTCCTGGAAGATGAGCTTGAAGTTGGAGATGGTGGGGATGGTAGGAATGGCGGGTGTCTCTATCGTAGAAGTGGACGTAAGAGTGGCAGGGTCAATGTATAGTGTGGATGGGCCCTCATCATTTTTTGGCACTTGGGGGATTTTGTAATACTTTGCTTCAAGATTTTTGCAATGTGAGAAAGGTTTGGGATCTCAGTGAACAGTAACCTCTTATCCATTATGTGTAAATTTCACACATTGGTGGAAGGTTGATGCTACAACTTTCATCGCATGGATCCATGGGCATCCTAGGAGAATATTATATGACAAGTCAAGGTCCAAGAATTGACAAGTGGTTTCCATGAGAGTTGGCCCTACTTGAATAGGGAGTTTAATTGTGCCTTGAGACAATCTTTCTTGGTCATCATATGCTCTTATTGTGATGCCCTTTCCTTTTTTGATGGAATCTTCTAATATTTTCAACTTCTTGATGAGGCTGAGAGAACAAATGTTCAAACCCACACCTCTATCCACCAAGACCCTTTTGATTTTTCTCTTGTGTACAATGGCTTCCAAGTGAAGTGCACGGTTGTGACATGGTTGGGTAGGTAAATCTTGGTCAGAAAATGTAAGGAGATTAGGTGTTATGATATTTATGACCATAGCTTGGAATTGCTCCGCATCGAGATCTGTGGGAATAGTGGATGAGGCTAATGCTTCCTTAAGGATATTTTTATGGGTTAATGATATTTTTAACAACTCCATGATGGAGATGTGTGTTGGTGTTATATTAAGTTGATCTAAGACATTGTATCCATTAGGAATGGATCTAGATGCAGGGACTCTATTTGGTTGGGATGATCCTGCGATGGTGACTTTTTCGCTTCTTGTGGTGACTCCACAATCTTTGGCATGGGTGCCCTTGATAGTGATGACCATGCAGTCCTCATTTAGGGGGGCAACAACTATTTCATACACATCATTTACATTACCTTTCCCTTTATCATTTTTATTCCATTTGTTGCCATGATTCGACATCAGATTCGTGTAGATTTTAAGATCTTGATTTCCTGAAGGTTGTTCCATGTTTATGATTTTCTTATCGATGAGATCTTGGATGATGTTTTTGAGTCTCATGCAACTATTCGTGGTGTGACCTTTGATTTTATGAAATTCACAAAGTTGATTCTCATTATACCAAGGAGGTTTGACATTGGGTTTTTGGTAATTCTTGAATGTAGGAGGCTTGATGAGCTTTTCATTGATCAAAATTTTCATTATATCCTCCAGTGGCTCCCCAAAAATAGCATATTTTTCTTTGGGATAAATTTTGCATTGGGATGGTCCCCTTTGGTCATTGAGATTATTGATGGTTGGATTATTATTGGGTTGGTATGTTGTGTGATGAGTGTTTTGGCATTGTGATTGGATTTGCGATGTGGATGTATTTTGATGAGGACCACTAATGACCACCTTGGCATCGACGACGCCATCATTAGTAGTGTTTTTGTTCCTTGCCAATGTGCAAGGTTTATCTTTGTAATTGGATGGTGGGAAGTTATTTTATTTTTCGTGGTATGATGTTGATTCCATGGGTTGAGTCATAAGGGCTCTTTCGATGTTGAGTGCCTTGGAGATCAATTTCTCATATGTAGTGATGCCTTTAACCTTGAGATGAAATGCCAAGTAGCCTTCAATGTTGGCTATGATGGTGCAAACTTGTTATTTTGGCATGGTCCACTTGCTCTGATTGGCCTTGGATCGCCATCATTGTAGGAATGAGGTGAATGATTCACCCTCTCCTTGTTTTAGAGCTAGGAGTTCTTTGAGACTAACATCCATTGCAATGTTGCATGCATAATTTTTAATGAATGCATCCCTAATTTCTTGGAATGTTCTAATGCATGAAGGTAAGGAAGAGAACCATTCTATAGCGGGGCCTGCCAAGCTCCTAGGAAATAGCCGCATCAGATAAGTATCATCATATGCGACTTCCATGCAATGAACTTGGAATTCCCTGATATGATCTTCAAGGTTTCCCATCCCTCGATATTTGTCAAATTTGGGAATTTCAAATCCCTTGGGGAATGGTTTCATTATCAAGCACCTATCAAATGGATAGGGACACAAGTTGCTTGGTATTTTGGTTGTTCACCCTGATTGAAGGTCAAGCACTTATTGCAAGAGAAACCTAAGTTGTGTCATCACATCATTTTGGGGATCAGGGGGTGGGATGAAAGTGTTTTGGGGTGTTTTAATCATGGGTTGGATGGGTGGGTTAGTCGGTGAATTGTTTGATGGTATCTATATGTTTTAGTGAGTGAGGTAGGCTTCCACCTTCTTTTGTATGAACAACACTTGTTGTTGATCTTCTTGTTGTTGTGCTAAGATTTGTACTTGTTGTTGTTCCAACAACGCTTGTTGTTGTGCTTGATGTTGTTCCAACAATGCTTGTTGTTAGGCTGCCAATTTTGTTGCCTCTTGCTACTCTTGGTATTGCTTTAATGCTTGTTGGTATGCCTAAATTTTCATTGATTGTCTTTGTGCAAGAAGTTGTGCTTGATATTGAGCTTGTTGTGCCTGATATTGAGCTTGCGCTTGAGATTGTGCTTGTGTTGTTTGTGTTTGTGCTGCTTGTGCTTGTGTTGCTTGTTGTTGTAATAACAGTTGTGATTGAGCAACCCTTTGTGCTTGTAATGCTTATGTGGATTGGTGTTGTTGTTGTTGCAATAACGCTTGGGCTTGTTGTGCTTGTAATGTGGCTTGTGCAGCTTGGGCAGCCTATGCAGCTTGAGCAGCTTGTTGAGTGGCTAGTTGTTTGGCTTTTTGTTTCTAAACTTATTGGTATCCTCTTTGGAAAGCAGCTTGCAATGCTGCATCGTATTGGCTTGATGTGGTGGAAGTTGGTGGTCGTGGGGGTGGTGGTGGATTTGGAATGGTGTTAGTGAAGGTGGTGTTGATGTTTTGCATGATGGATGGTGTTGTTGATATGGTTGGTCCTTGGGGGACCATTCTTTGTGATGTTAAGGGGGTGTTTGATGGTGTTACCATTGCTTGTGCATTTGTTGTTTGTTGTTGCGATATCAACAACAAATTTTTGGTGTTTGGTGTAATGCCTTGATTGATGGTTGGGATATAGGTTTTATTGATACTTGGTAGGGGAGGAAGCCCTAAACCAAGGAGTGGTGCGGATGATAATGGCAATGGTGGGAGAGGTGGAAATGTAAGGGGTGTGAGTTGTTGTGAAAATTTTGTGTTGTCAAATATGCTCCTTGGTCCGAACATATCTCCCTCTACTTGTGAATTTGTGAGAAGAGGCATTTGTGGTGTTGCGTGAAAAAATGATGATGATGGATCGTGATGGAATGTGAGAGGAACATTTTTTTGTAATGGGTTTTGGGGTATGATTTGTTCCAAGGTGTTGTTTGCATCCAAATTTTGATTATTAACAAGGGGGTGTGTTTGAATTGCATTGAGAAATGCACTTCCCTTATTAACATTGGGTTGGGTTGGAGAAAATGATGATGTGATTTGCTGAATGTTTTGCGTGACGTTTTGAGATGGGAATGGTGGATGAAATTGGTAGAAAAGATGCCTCCACTATAGTACTCACATCAAAATACGAAGGCAACTTGGCCCCTTGCTTTGCTAACTCAAGCATGTACAATGAAGGGTTAAGTCTCATCATGATGTTGATGATTCTATGATTGTCTGGATTTTGGAGCATTTCATTCATTTCCTCACGATACATTCCAAAAGTAAGGTCTTCTCCTTGGTTTTCTTCTTGCGGATTTTGTGATGATGAGAGGGTCAATGGATTACTTGGCGAGATTCATTTTTTTGTTTGTTTGTCTAAGATCGCTTGTAGTGGCTGTTTCTTTGTTGGCTTCCATACTCTTCTTGTATTGAGAACTAGTTAGAACCATAAAACAAGGATCAATCTTCGAGAATATGGGAGATGAATCTCTTGATTCCTTGGATCGATCATTATTTTATGCCCCAAAGTAAAAAGTTTTAGGATTCCTTGAGGATCAAAGATGATGATATGATGATGATGTTAGGGATGGATGATATGGATGTTTTTGTCTTTTGATAAATTTTGAATGAGATACTAGGATTTTAGGACTTGCAGATTTTGATTTTAATTTGTTTTTTTGGATTTGGGATTTTTTCCTTGATTTTGATTTTGATTTTGAACAAAAAGACCCTAAGATGTTTGGATGATGATCTAAGAGATCGCTTTGTTCAAAGGATGATGATTTGAATATGTGTGAGGAGAAGGATGCATCTACCCACACCTATTCAAACAAGATGATTGTTTCCCTAAGCATATGAAGAAGGATTCATCTACATACACTAAGCTAGACAAGATGATTTTGATAACATTGACTAAGTATATGCAAAAGGATGCATCTACACATGCATAGCCAAAGGTGTTTTTGATAATGTTTTCAAGAATTTAATCTCAATGATTTTGATGATTTTGATTTTTCCACAAAGCCTAGTATTAAGGATGATTTCAAGATTTTCCAAAAGGTGATGATGAGATAATGTTGTTTTGATGTTTTGGAGGATGGATGAAAAAGATTTTGATATGTTTTTATCCTAAGGTGAACCTAAAAGGTACACTTTGTTTGCCTAGACCTAGGTATTGAAGAGCATGCAAATGCTTCCTAAAGACCTTTGTAACCAAGAAATGATTTCATTTGAACATTCATTTTTGGATTTTCAACCAATAATTTTTTTGCTTTTGGGATTGTGAGTCTTCAACACATATGAAAGTTCCTTCTGCTTAGCTTTGCTTAATGTCTTTATTTTACCAAAAACACTTTCTTCGATTAGGTTTTCAAACAAAGATGTCCAATTTCTTAATTTCTTCAAACGCCACATTATACGTTATGTGGAAATTCAATGAACTTAAGGCAAGGGTTTTCCTATTGTTTACTTAAGGAGACAAATCGAGATATAATCCAATGTTTAGAAACCTCTAAGGACGTGAATCCCAAGGACAAGCAATAACATATGGATTGAGTCAATTGTATTTGTCCTCAAAAGGGTTTGAAATTTGGATGAGGTTCAAGTGTTTGTTTGCATGATGTTTTCAATCAAGCAATGCATTTTGTAACCCAAGAATAAGTACAATCCTATGGATGTGTAAGACAATATTTGTTGGATTCCCACTTGGACAAGTCCAGCTATGATTATCTCTAGCGAATGGTTAGATGCTTGACCCCACTGGCTCCCCTCCATGACACTCACTTATATGGGGCAACCAAGCATCAACACCCATGAAACTCCCATGGCATGTTTTCCATTTCTACTAGAAGACCGTAAAAGTGTGGGGTGGCTTGAGAATGACCATTCTTGTACCAACAAATAGATTAAAGGATTTTGGAAAATTCTAGCACATGGGTTTTAGTAAGTACTTTCCATTTGTGGAGATTGACCCATATGACAAGAGTCCCCTTTCAGATCCATCTTGTCGGAATCAACTGCGTAATATTGGCGTTTCTTCCAATATCCACATTTATATCTTGGTTGGAAATACTCTTGGATTTAGAGTGTTACCGGTTAAGTTGTTCCCTTGGGTGAGTACTTTTTCCCCAAGGCAGGCCCTCTAGGATAAACAAAAGTGAATGAAGAACACTATTTGTAACTCGATCAGTCCTTGTTGGCCACAAGGAGAGATAATATACACAACAATGACCCCACTCACACTCGCACAAGATGTTCAATTTTAAACCCAAATCGAAGTGTGGAGGTGGTTGCTTTGTCTCACCATAAAGTCATGAAAAAGGCCTTTTGATTCTCAAGATCGCTATAAAGTGTGAGAGAAGCACATACGTCCTTTTTCAATAGCTTTAGTTTAAGTAATCCCTCACAGAAAACAAAGTTACACTTGTTCTTTTTAAGTCCTTAAAGAAAAATGCAAGTTTGTTTTAGACCACCAAACCACAAGTGAATGACATTTTGTTCAATTTGTAAATCCAAGAAACAAAATCTAGTAAATTTTTATCCTAAAATTCATTTTAACCCTTTTGCAAGAAATAAACTAAAAGAATTCTTTTTTTAAACCTAAAGGAAGATTAGTGTCCTAAGAAAGAAGTGCTAATAATTCCTTGAAGAAGTGTTAAACGAACACTAAAGTGTTTAAAAACACTTTGATTGCACTGAATATCCTCATGCTCCTCCTTCCTTTGTTTTTGATTCCTAACCTATAAGTGAGAAAAACTAGTTAGATTCTAGAAAATACAGAAGTTAAAAACCATAAAATAGAACATAAATTAATCATAAATCAAAAATCACGTGCTAAAATCAAATTTTCCCTTTTTACTGTCTCCCAGTGTCACAACTTGCAATGGCATCGCAGTTTAGTTTCTGAGCGGTGCCCTCACAATGCCGCTTACCAGTAAATGATGCTTTGTGTGGGAAAGAGAGCTCAATTGCGTCACAATTTTTTCCCAGTGTCACGGTTTACATCCAGCGTCACTGTTTTTAAAAATTTCAAAAAGTCCTGCAAGTCAACGAGTCCAGCGATGGAGTTTAGGATTCAAATATTTTGGCGGGATGAGTCTAGCAATGCAATTTTCATTTTAAGCGGTGCCATATAGCGACGTTGACAAGCCCACAGTGCTAAAACAGTGACACTGAGCTCCGAGCGTTGAAATTTCCTGTGTGAAGAAAAACATGGAAATTTTGGGAAAAGATAAGAAAGAATGATATCTAGCCCTCCTTCTAGTGCCAAATGTGCGAATCCTTTTTGTAGTACCTACAAAACAACATGAATAAACAAGTTAAACAAGGAATTGCAAGCTAAAACAAGGATTCCCCATGAAATCCATTTACAAACTCAAAATAGGAAAGAAAACAATGAAGAACAAAATAAAAACAATGAAATAGCTTGAATCCTAATTTAAATGTGCAAACTCATGATCTCATGGGGGAATTGGTGTCAATTTGATATGAAAATTGGCCCTTTCCAAATTCCTAATATTGCAAGCTTGATTTTTGAAGAGATTGATCCACTTTGTTGGAGAAAAATGAGAACTCTGAGCTAAAATTTGCAAAAACCTAGCTATGACTCAATGATAATGGATGAAATTCAAGAGATATTCGAGCATGGTAACTTTGCCTAGATTGTGGATGATGAAATGAGGATATGAGCTCTTTATTTATATAATTCTAAGATGGATGAATGTCCAAATTTGAGCAATGTGGGACTAACATTCATCCAATGATATGATGCCACTTGTCAAGCCATGAATGGATGATGGATGTGCAAGATTTGGGGTTTGTGCCAATAAATGCATAATATTTGAAATTCAAATTTGTTGAAATGACATGTAGGAGGGAAGGGAAAATGCAATAAATGCCACTTGGCTCAAGGCAAAGGACGTGTAAGAGATTTTAAATGCCCTTGACTTGGATTTTTGAATTCAAATTGAGAGAATATTCCAAAAGATGCCTTGTGAGTAAAATAGAGATTTAATAAATGAATTAAATATATTTTCATGTGCAACTTGCATTATCTAGAGGATGGGACATGAGATGAGATTAAATTAATCAAGGGTTAATTAATTTAATGAGAGAGGTTAGATGATGTGACCTATTTGACTCAAATTTATGGATTTATTTAAATCAAATAAAAGAGGAATATGACAAGAGTTTAATTAAATAAGGATTTTGATTTATTTAATTAAAAGAGATGGTGTTAGATTAAATCAAATAAGGTTTTAATGTATTAAATTTAATGGATAGAATTTAGAGATTTTAATCAAATAAATTGATTATTTAATTAAATAGGGATAATTAGATCAGATGGATTGATTTAATTAACAAAAGAGATGACTTGATTAGATAAAAATGATTTATTTATTCAAGAGTGGAATATTGATGAATTTAATCAGATAGGGGAATTTGATTAAATGGTTAGACCGAGGGATGATTCAGGAAAAAATGATGTTAGTGAGTCAGGATCAGATGCACGATGTCAATAGTATATTTGACATGTCTATACATAACTTACTAATGGGAAGTGCATGGGAAATTGGAATTAAAAAAATAATTACATTTAATTAATTTTTGGGAAAGGGATGAGGAGTTTATGTAAATAAATATTGAGATTTATTTATATAAGGTGGACTCCATGAGAAATAATAGTAATTTTTGGCTAGAAATAAAAGCAAAAGAATAGATAATTTATTGATTAAATAATAAAATATTATCTAATTAATTCTAAGGGTATCATAATTAAACAAGTAATTGGAGAAATAGGGATCTATTTAATAAATAATAGAGGAAATGGTTAGATTATTAGGCTAATTTACAATGTGGAAATTTTAGGAGTCTACAAAAGTCATATCTATTAGAGTAATAAGTTGTTTTACTTAATTAATTTAATCGTGTCGGTTAATTAATTAAGTCACTTATCACTTTAGTTACTTAAGCTAAACTTAGGCACATTAATAATTAATTATTTATTAATTATTAATTGTGCACACTAGGGTTCCCATTTTAGGTTTCACTTTAGGGTTTCTTGATCTCCTTTTATAAGGATTGATCTCATTGTAATTATTGACAGGAGAATATCTTTAGCTTTCATTTCTTCTTGAAAGTTTTCTCTCTTCTATAGATTTTTCTTGCTGAAGATAATTGCATAAATTTGTTTGCAAATCTCTTGTGTGGAAGGTTTCTTTGTTTGTCTTTGATCCTATGGCTCATGTTTTTGTGCTTATTTCACAATTCTAACATGGTATCAAAGCATGGATTTAGCGAACCCCTTCTCAATTTATGAGGTTTTTCTTCTTCAACAAGGGTTGCAGGCTTCAGATCTAAATCCCTTTTGATTTTTTGCAATTTTTGGTGGAGGGAAGTTTTAGAAGCATTTTGGCATGAATTAGACCTTTCTATTGAATCTAGAGGTACCAAAATAGTCAAGATCGACCTTTGTTTCGTCAAATTTGGCTTTCGTTTGTCAGATTTGTGAGGGTTTGAAGAAAGGATTTTTTTGCCAAATCCAAGGGGTGTCTAATTTTTTGGAGTGTTTTGAGCCCAAATGGACCTCACCATTGCACTCAAAAGGCCCAAAAACCCCTATTTCCATATTTATTTATTTTTTAAAATATTTTTTTATATAAAAAAATTCAATGTAAATTTGTTTTTATTGGCTATTTTTTTAAAAGAAACATTTTTTTTCCAAAATAAGCCGAATTGTAAAAATTTTGTGACGTCCATTTTACCATCATTTTTTAAGCTCGCATTTTTGCCACAATAGCCGGTTGACCATCAAATTTAATGCAAGACTGGTTTTTCCCCCTTTGGAGCCGTTTTCTTCCAGAGGCCATCACTTGGGCGTACAATATTGTTTTTTGGCATACGAGATATCGTCAGAAAGCTAGTTCCTCCAACTTTCTAGTGGTATGAGTTTCATCACTTGCTTCTATTGCTAGTTTATTCTATAGCCTGTTGAAGTCAAATGAGTTGTTTTTAGTCCCGAGCTCATAACTTTTGACCAGTTTCTCCATTTTTTGCTATCTCAGTGGTGTTGGAACCATCTTTCAGAGCTCTTCAGTTCCATCTATGCAATTTTTCTAGATTGTTCTCCAGGTACATTTTATTCATATTTTTGTGTTTTTACACTCTAGTGGATTACTTAGACGTTTTAGCTCTTGGAAACTTTTGGTTTATGTGGGATGACTCATTGTTGGTTGTTCTATATGTATTTCTAGCTTTTTTTCCTATTTGGACATTGTAGAAATCTTTTTCATGCATGTTCTCTTTTGTAAACACACTGAGATAAAGTGCCTTAGCTTTGTATGTATAGTTTTGGGATTCTTTCACATCACTTTGTACCTTATTGTACTCGCACTATGATATAAAGTTCCATGGGGGTTAATGTTTTCCATAGTTTGCTTCATACCTTTCTCATGCGTATGTGACTTTTGTTTTCACAGCCTTTCTATCTACTTGTACTTTCATGATTGAACCTTCAAATGCATTTGGTTCCTCTTCATGCACTACTTTTTGGCATTTAGTTTCAGTGTACCTATCATGCCTCTCCCTTCTCAGCATTATGGGGGGGTTTCTACTATTGGTGCTAATGCTTCCTTGGTTTCGTTGGAGTGAGCTATGTATACAATATTTGTTCCTATGTACTAGGTAGATGCAGCAGCTGGTTACCCATGCATTTTGGTGAGATGGATCACTTACCACATGGACACTCTTTCATTCCTATTTCTAGAGGCAACCTTCCATTTCCTTGGTTGATCAAATTTCTTTAGACTTTTTGGTACCTTTACCATCTGTATCTTTGAGTTCTATGTGTTTTCCTTAGTTTTCCATCTAATTTGAGTAGTTTCATTAGAGGAATTCATGCAGATTGTTGTATTTTTTATCCTAATCATCCTATCTTCAGAGGAGGATCTTGACACCATAGTAGTCATCTTTGGATAGATTTTACAAATTCTTCATGCTTCTGTGATGTTCTACATGTTCTTCTTTTTAGGAAATTTCCTTGGTTGGAAGCTTCTCAGTCCTTCACACCTTGATTTGGAGGCTTTTCAGACCTTCAGTCTCTTTCATCTCTTCTTGGAGTAGAGTTTTCCCCATAATATTTTCTCTATTTCTCCACTTTATAGAGATATTCTATTTGTACATGGGTACTTTACTTGGCCTTGTTTGTCGGGACCCATCTTTTCTTTCATGCATCTTTTTCTTAGTGTTTTTAGCTACTTCCTAAGTTCATCTTAAGGGGGGGTGTTAGAGTAATAAGTTGTTTTACTTAATTAATTTAATCATGTTGGTTAATTAATTAAGTCACTTATCACTTTAGTTACTTAAGCTAAACTTAGACACATTAATAATTAATTATTTATTAATTATTAAGTGTGCACACTAGGGTTTCCATTTTAGGTTTCAATTTAGGGTTTCTTGATCTCCTTTTATAAGGATTGATCTCATTGTAATTATTAACAGGAGAATATCTATAGCTTTCATTTCTTCTTGAAAGTTTTCTCTCTTCTATAGCTTTTTCATTTTGAAGATAATTGCATATATTTGTTTGTAGATCTCTTGCATGGAAGGTGTCTTTGTTTGTGTTTGATCCTGTGGCTCAGGGTTTTGTGCTTGTTTCACAATTCCAACAATATCCATTCTTTTATAAATTCCATTTTACTATATACCTAGGTCTTCCTTATGAAGGCATCTATAAAATTAACTTACTACATAAAATTTCTAAGTGATGAAACTTGTCTAGTTCAAAAATATTAGTATGCAATAAATTGAAATTTTGTTATGATCTTATAGCACTACTAGGAAACTTCACATAAGTTTTCTTCCTAAATAAAAATACTCACAAAAAAGCAAAGTATAAAGAGAAACTAAAAATTACTCTCAAAAACCATAACTTTGATTTTTATATCTTGAAGGCCTTTCTTTCTAACGTGCTCCATCCATTGATCAATGAACATTATCTTTTCTAAAAGAATTTTAGAAGCTTGATCTACAATAATATTGATTTGAGGAACATGATATGTATTTCTTCCACCTCTTACAATGTTTAGATCAAGTTTAAATAATGCTCCTAAATTGACTCATTTTGACAATACCATAGTAGGTAAAAAATTATTTTACAACTACCCTTAATGAATAATACCTACACACCTAAATCAATCATTTTGATTACAAAAAATATATTTCTTTCCAAATTTAGAATGTGCAATACTTTAATAATCCTTTTAATTATTCCATCTTTCAACCACAACTCTAATTTTCCTTAACATATAATCTTATATGATAAATCATTTCCTAGGAGTACTTTACCTTGATTGATTGATTCATATTCACTCAACCATTCATTATGATGATTATATTAAATGAGGCACCTAAATATATTAGCTATTCATATAAGCTTGCACCATGCAAACATATGTCCCTTGAATCTTTAGCTAAGGTATTTGATTATGTAGAAGAAGGATCTTCATGTGAATTTCCATTCTCAACCATTTTAGATGTAAAATTCCTCTTATGATATCCTATTTTACAACAAGCATAAAACCTTCCATAGCTTCTATCTAGAGCATTCTTTTCATAAGAGTGACCTCTTGTACAAACAAGAAATATTTCAATTTGTAATATTTTCTTTTTTCTTCTCATAACAATGATGCTACAACATCCTCAATCTTTATTTTAGAAGTAGTACTAGTGATATTAATTACTAAATCATTCCAAGAGATAGGTAAAGAATGAAGTAAAGTAATACACTTCCATTTTAATTTCAATAGATAAGAACTAATTGACCACATCATTTAAGGAATTTGAAAGTTTATTCATAAGTCCCCATCCTTCATCCTAATTAAATGTGCCTCATAATAAATAATTTAACTTTATTTTCCCAAAACTTGACACGCAAACCACCAAACCACTTGAAACTCAAAGTTCACACTCATCTAAAATATTCAAGCACTTTCTAGAATTTGTAAAGTACAATGATCATCCGCGGTTGAACTCAAAGCATTCCAACATGAACTCGACACCTATAACTCTATCTATACTTAGTTTGGTACTCTATCATTAATATCTTCAATAGATAAGAAATAATTGACCACGTCATTTAAGGAATTTGAAATTTTAGTCATAAGTCTCCATCCTTCATCCTGAGTAAATACACCTCATTCTAAATAATTTAACTTTATTTTTTAAAGAATTTTCATTATACATTGTACAAAATTTATCTTATGGCTTATTTTTTATGAATTTTGTTGGTACATTCATCAAAACAAAATCTAAAATACATAATGTAATTCAACTTCTTTCCTTCCTATCAATAATTATTCTTTCATGTTAGTTGGTTTTATTTATGAGAATATTGTACTATTTTTTGTCAACAAGTAGGTCTTCTATATTCATCTTTCATAACTCAAAATTCTTTCCATTATAATTTACTCTATCATTGTGCTTCCTATCATTTTGATTCACACAAATCTTCATGTACACAAATTCCACTTAGGGTATAGCTTATCAAAAAGAAAAGAAACCCCAAATCTTGAAGAAAAGATCAAACCAATATCTAATATCAAATATATGGAAAATAAACCTTATTTATCTATACAATAATTAGTGTATATATAATTTGAACAACAAATTAACATAATGGAAGCAAGGAAAATACATATTATTTTCACATATGAAACCTCTTTTAGGTAAAAAATCTAGGACAATTTTTTTTCACTATTGCCAAAACTTAACCATTCTATAACATAATAATGAATATGTCTTGCATCATCTTTGAGCATGTGTGAATAAAAATATCCTCCTCAAAATTTATTTACACAATGCATGAAGTCATGTAAACGATAAAAATGATTTAAAAAATAGCAAAAGTACACCCAAAATATGTTATTAAAAATATCTTAATTGTGGAAAAATGTTTCACAATTTTTTTATCAACTTCCAGGGGTGATCTTTCTCTAGAATATTTGTTCTATCCAAACCATTACATATGAAAATAATAGAACACATATCCTACAATGTGTAGGCATTCCCATCAATAGTGACAATTGCAAAACATTTTGTTACAAACTATGACTAGCAGCTATACTATGCTGATAGGAATTCAAGTGGAAGGTTCCATTGTATTTAATTTTCTATCAATTTTGATATTTTATTTTTTATAATTTGCATGATGTATATGTGAGGGTAGATCATGTTGGATAAATGTTGTAGGGGACAGGGGCCCATAGTGGAGCACCCTAACTTCATGTTTCTCAAAATCCTACGTGAAAATTTCAAATCACTCCCAATTTTGTACAATAGTTTATTTGACAACTCATGTGCTTCTATATTTCATTTTAGAGCCACATCATCAATATGATGCCACATCAACATGCTTTTTGTTTAGGTATCCAAAAAATCCCCCAAAAAAAGGTGAGATCGATAGTGGTGCACTAAGTCATGTTTTATTGGTGCACTGATGTGGCATCACATGATTTGTCAGTTTGTGTACTTTATGGATAAAAAGTGTTTTGCAATTGGATATTAAGGTGCTTCACCATGGAATCCATTGAGGACTACTTCTATCCCCACTATTGGACCTCACTTTAGTATGGGCCCCTCTCCCCTATAATTCACATGTTTTTAATTACTTTGTTTTGCATGATTCATGTAACGTGTAAAATTAATTTTTTGTGTCTATTATATCTAGACATAGTTAAGGGTGAAGTAAGAGAGGTTCATTATTATATTGACAAACAATTGAATTTCTATATTAGGAATTGTATTCAAAAACATTTTCCCATGTGAAAATAGTGTATATTATTTTTTCTTCTTTTAATTGTATTATTATTTAAAAATTGTATATACATCAATTCTATTGTTTATGTTTATGAATCTTCTTTTTGTTTATAACAAGGAATACATCCATTTTTCATAACTAAACTTAATGTTGTTAAGATATTCTTAAAAAATATACAACCTATAAAGAAAATTTAATTGATTTGAATGCATCAATAAAATTACTTATACAAATAGAAAATTAAATATTTTAATTATTAATAAATATTAAATTTAATAGAATCCTACTTTATATATATATATATATATATATAACTAGAATTTTATGATTGAATTATCGTCAAAGATGATCAAAATTTCAAATAGTAAAGAATTTGGAGAACATTTATATAGAAACTTTTTAAATAATTATGTGATTAAACACTCAAAAAATCAAACTATTTTTTTATTTTTTTTTAGAAATTATTGATTAAATAATCCATAATAAAATGGTTTCCTAATATAATTTTACAAATAAATATATTGAAATATTAAAAAATATATAAAATAAAAATTAATTTTATTAAATAATATTTAATCATTCAATTTTATTTAAAATTAAAAAATCTCTTCTTCACCTTTTCAACTATAGTGATTATATGTTAGAAAATTACCTATAGAAGTGTATCGATTATGTGTCAACAAATGACGTCACTTAATTTCTATGATTTATCATATATATAAACAACATCAAAGTATCTTCGAAAATTTAATCTTGACAACAAATGTCTCAAAATAAACTAGTAAATATAGTCTTAGTGTTTCCACCTAGTGTTTCCACCTATATTGATCACATTTCAACAAATTCGTTAAAGTAAATTGAAAAAAAACATCAAATCTTTGTATTAACAAATTGTGTCAAAATTGAAAAATATCAAATCTTTATGTTAACAAATTGTGTCAAAGTAAACTTAAAAAATATCAAATATTTGTGTTAACAAATTACATCGAAATAAAATGAAAAAATATCAAATCTTTATGCTAAAAAAATCAAAATAAACTTAAAAAGAATCAAACCTTTGTATTACCCAAAAAATACGTCAAAGTAAAAAAATAAAAATATCAAATCTTTGTATTAAGAAATACGTCAAAGTAAACTGAAAAATATCAAATCTTTGTGTTTCCAATTGCATTGATCATACAAGTGACGTCACTCAAAACCCATGACCGCAATTACATAGATATAAGCTTTGGAAAAAAATAATCAAAAGGAAAAAATTCGCGTCAATTGCGGGCAGTCCAGTCAATTACTTAGGTATAAGCTTACGAAGGTTCCTTGAAATTTCCATAATAGTATCATATACCAATTTTATTTAATAAATTTGGATTAGAAACACTTTGCGAAATGGTTGATCAACCACTTTTACGTGGAAGACAAGGAAAAGACCAATTCGAGGTTTATGGGTTTCTTCCCTTATACGATAGATGTTCGAGAAAATAAATTAGTTTGCAGTGTAATGTTGAAATTGATAAATAAAATAAGAAGGTTCTAGAATATTTTTAATTGTTGATGTAAATTTAATATCATATTTTGATAATGAAATTATATACAAAATATGTGTAAAGATAGATTTCTTTTAAATTTTATTTTATGTGAGATTACAAGCAGCTCATAAGCTAGTGGTCCCCCATGAGAAGCAAACTTCTAGAGAAGTACAACAGCCAAAAACAAATAGCAAACAACATAAGGGCTTCCTAAAGGGCTTCATGGGAATTAAAATTTGTAACTTCAGAGACAACCATATAAGCAAACTTCTATAATGGATACTAAAGAGAACAAAAAACTCTAAGATACTAAAATGGTTATTGTTAACTTACAGCTGCCGGTATTGGCATGGTGTGAAGGTTTATAGGTGGCATTGTTGTTCTTGCCACCAAGGTTCAAACCCCATTGGGGTGGTATTGTTGAATAATTGTTTCTGGTTCATAGCTCCGGTCAAAAGCGTTTACCCCTTGAATAATACTGTTAACTTACAGTATTATTGAGCAGCCTCGAAAAAAACTAAATGATGGCAAAGTCTCCATGCTCCATGGAATTAGTAACTTTCAAAACCTATGGTAGCTTCCAGAATTCTTTGTTCTTGATATTTGATATAAAAAACATTTTAGTCAAATAAAAAAAAAACTAAAATAGATTTTATAAATATTTAAAATTGAAAAACTACTATTAGTTTGGTGGTAAATAATTGTGATCTCAAACCACAAGTTGGGAGTTCTAGTCTCACCTTATTTGATAGGATTCAAACAAAATTACACCAACAAGCAAGGAGAAAATTGGACATTTGGAAACAACCATCCACTGTTTTTGGTGTCAACACACTTACCTCATCCTAAATGTTGTATCTTAGCCCATTGATGTACCTAGCCACTTGTTCTTCTTCATCCTCATCATGCTTGGCTCTTATACTTAGAAAATTCTTCAGTACAGGTTTGCACACCTAAATCTTTTTGTCTCAGATTTTGAAGCCTCTTAAGTAATTGAACATTATAGTCTTTAGGGAGGGATTTACCTATAATCTTCTCTTTCATTCTTTTTGAAGATGTGATCTTGCTTTTTCCTTGCTTTTTCCTTTCTTCCTGCATAAAATTCCACCATACCAAGGCATGTCCCTTGAGTCTTGTCTTGGCCTTCTTCACCTTGTGTGGCTCAGCAACATCTTCACTATCAAAGTAACTTTCTAGAGCCTCTATCCAATCCAAAAGCTCCTCACTGTCAAGTTTTCCTCCATACATAGACACATCTATTTTTCTATTTCCTTCCTTCTTTACAACCTTCAAGAGTTTTGTTGTCCTTGCATCTTCTGGATCCAACTCCTCTTCTTCATTAGAGGTTTTCTCCTCCTCAAAATCACTTTCATCCAAAAGGATTCTACATTTAGACTTTATCATAGCCATATCCCACTTCAAAGCTATTATATCTTTGTCATGGGTATCAATCTTCCTTGCAACAAGGTTCCTTTTAGGAGGCATTTTCACAATGCTTTTTTCACCCACCTCCAAAACCAAATCAAACACCAACACAAGATATTCCACTTGCTTTCATACCACTATGATGCAGACCCAAGGGCACAATCACAAACCAATTGTCAACTTGCCTTCAAGAGGCATCTAACAAAATTAAAACCAGTTATTTGAACATTTTAAACAACTCTCAAAGTTTGATAAGCAATAGATGCATGTTTTCACACTTTAACTCCTTGACTCCTAGTAGTAGTGCAACGCTTGTTTTTTACCTTTTACTCCACAACTTTCCAAATCACCATGCTAACTCTTGATGGTTTCAGATACCCTTAACAGAGTTACAACACATATCACAAACTCACCCACAATTCCTTTGGATCAACATAGGCTTCTAGTACAACTACCCTTGAAAAGGCTTCTCAATTAGCCCAAATTTCCAAAGCAACATACCTTCAAACTCAACACAGACCCCTGAAACCTTGGGGCAAAAAATAAAATGCCAAGAAACCATAGATTCCACAACTAGATTCCCCTTGTACGGCCAGTTACTTGCTAAACTCAAAAAACCTCCTTTTTAAAGGAAATAACAAGGGTTTGTTAGAAAGCAACACTCCAGGGCTTATCCAATCAATTGAAGGAATCAAACACCTTTCCCTAGGTCTTCCTAGACTTCCCAAACTCTTACATTCCCAATCCCATTGGCATTCCACTGAAGAACATCATGAAACCACCATTTTTCAATGGAAAACATCATTATCAGCCCAAGGCATCACTTAAACACCAATTTTCTTGTCTTTTTAAACCACTAAATGAAATGTAAATCTACTCTACCATGTTTTAAACCAATCCACCAAGCAATAGGTTCAATACAATAGGTGGATTGGTCATTTTTTCATGTTTTTACTCTCAAACTCCTTAACATAGAAAAACGGACCAAACATAGAATTTTTTTAATTCCTCTCACAAAATAACAAATTAAGACTCCAAATCAAAGGAAAAGAAACTTAGATACATATACCCACAATAAATGAATATTTTAGAGCATAATGAGACTGTACGGGTCTGTAGAACAACAAACAAGGTCGGAAAAATATTGAAAAAATCTTAGAAATAGTACCAAAACATGGTATTTTATTGTGTGAGAATTATTACAACCTTCAACAACCATCTCTTTGACCCTCAGAACGTCCCTTATAGTATTTTAAAACCATGACCACCATCTACCAACTATCTGTTGGAATATATGCCTCAATATCACAGGCTGAAACCTCTAAGAAAGCATAGTCGCTATGACATTCCTGTTGTCTGGCCGACAGGCCATTCAATCAGGCGTCAATGAGACTCATAGCGACCGGGGGCTTCAGAGTGACTTCTACACTTGAGAAGAAGTCCCGGCGACATTGGAAGGTCTTGCCAACAAGGATATGCATTGAATTCATCTTGGTAACCTATGTCAACTCGGTGAGAAGTCTTACCGAAAGTAACATGTCTCGACAACAGTGTTGGAGCTTTTAGGGAAACCCTTGGGTGATCAGTAAGAAGTCTTACTGATAGTGATGTGTCTCACCAATGGGTATACATTTGGAGACTTCAGTGTAACACATAAGGCTTCGATAAGAAGTCTTGGCGAATGTGGAAAATCTCCCCGATAGCATGTGGGGTCATCGGTTTGGTATGACTCTTGGTGAACAGTGATGTCGGGATAACTTGGAAGCCTTGGTAAGAAGTCTTGTCGAAGGATGTTTCTCTCACCAACAGTGTGGGATGTGTTCGGCATGACTCCTGGCGAAAGGTGGGCTCGGGGTAACCTGGAGACTTTGGCGTGAGGTCTTGGCGAAGGTCAAATGTCTTGTCGATTCAATAAGACATGAGCGCTCGGTGAAAGGTCTCGGCGAAAGACAAAAGTCTTGCCAACTATTTTTTGGCGCTCAGTATGACTTGAGACCTCGGTGTAATGTCTCAGCAAAAGCGATAAGTCTCGCCGATAGTCGAATGCTTCGGTATAACACATGAATGCTCAGTGGGATGTCTTGGTGAAAGATGATTGTCTTAGCGAATAGAATTCTCACATCGGTATGACTTGAAGACTTCGGTATGAGGTCTTGGCGATCTGCGATAGTCTTGCCGATGGCAATATTGAGATCGATGTGACTTGAAGATCTCGGTGAAACCTCTTGGCGACAATTGAATGTCTTAGCGATAGAGTTGGCGGATGAGTTCAACTAGAGGTCGGTGAGAGGTCTCGTTGATCATGCCGATGAGGAGACTCTTCCTAACAGATGGATGCCGATAGAAATACAATGGGTTTCGGTATGACTTATGAGCTCGGTGGAACCTCTTGCTGATGGAGATGACTCTTGACAAAAATGTGTAATCTAGTCTTGTGGCATCGGGGACACACTTCTAGTGTCTCACCGACATGTGATACAAGTTGATCGTTGTTGACCGAGTGAAGATTGTCCGACATGGTACGATGTGAACCAACCCGAGAAGGCAGAACATGAACCGTTGCAACCGTTTATGTGTGGAAGGAAAAATCTACACCAAAGTGGAAAAATCTTCATTACGATGAAGATGCTGAGTTGGTAATTGCTTTTCTGACTGTTGAGAATGAATGCATATACATATGCATTGTACATTCTGAAGGAGAATACTGGTAAGAGTACAGAAAGAGCTGAGAGCCAGAGAGAGAACTATAGAGTAAGGACCGAGTGGCTGGCCAAAAGGCTGAAGCCATGAGGTTGAAGTAGAGGATTGTGAGGTAGAGTCAAGCTGTTGGAATCTCTCATGATCTTGATTGCTTTGTTTGATCTCTCAGGAATAGTTTGCTACCAGTTGTATCCAAATGAACAAGATGTAATCTCTGAAAAGACTAAGAGCCTGAAATTATATCAAGTAACCATTTGTTGCAGAATAATGCAATGGCTCGATCTTTGGAGTGTGGGGTTTTTTATCTGAAAGGATTTTCCCCATGTAAATTTTTTGTGTTCTGGTTTTTTGTATCATCTTTCATGTCTGCTTGTTCGTGTAGTAGAATCTGTTAATGCTTGCTGTTGAATTTACATGTGTTTCTCTCAGATGGATCAATGTAGGAAATTAACTGTGTCTGTTCCGCATTTGGACATAGTTGTATGTGTCTTTGAGACAACCTAATCGAAATGAAAGTTACCAAAGGCACTACTGTATGGAGTTTTCACTAGTTGCACTCCTACTTTTTCCTTACAAGTGGTATCAGAGCCTTCTTTTGGTTGTTGGTTCTGGATATTTCTCCTGTGAAGGTTTCTTAGCTTTTTGGGCTGGAATAAATCTGGAGGAATTGACTAATGGATTGATCCTTTGATGAGTGGAAGCCTTGTGCTATTCCGAGACAGCATGCAGCTTGAAGGATGGTCAAGACGGAAAAGGGAGTTGATCATGTTGTGATCTGTGTCTCCTAGCTGGTAGAGGTATAACTTTGGAAGTATAAGGTGGATTTTCTTACTCTGTGGTTGTGTACCAATAAAGCTTTCATATTGGTGTCTATGTGACAGGCTCCTGGGTGAAATGGAGAAGTCGAGATTGTTTCTCAGTCACGAAAGAGAGTGCTTATGCTAGGTGGTGATTTCTGGTGTTGGGAAGCATTGTTTCCTATTAACCTCAAATGCTTGAAGGCTATGGAGTTAATCATTAGATGATTTGCAAGCCTCTGAAATAGCCTTTCTCTCTTTCTCGGATGCATGTACATGGTGGTGGTTTAAGTTTGGCCTAAAAGGGGCCTGTATTCTCTTGAACTGCTGTCTTCTTTCTAAGGATGATTTGTACTTGCATGGCTCTATGGTTTTTTCGGTTTTACACGGTTAAGCAAAACTTGTGATCATGAGGAGTTGTTGTTAAGCTATTGTCTAGACACAAACCTTTTGGGGTGTTCCTGGATGAGATAGTTGCAGGTCTGCATGCATGTTTGGTGCATGGTTTTGAGGAGGTATGATTCTTTCTCTGCATAAGAGTGTTGGTAAGTGTTTTGTCACTCAACATTCTTGCAGTAATGATTGTGGGGTCCTTGATTATGGTGCTCATTTTGGACATGATTGGCAAATCAAATCTGGCATGATTTGATGTTTGAGTCATGTTGTCTACATGGCTATTCTCTTTGATATCTCAGTGTTGTAGTTTTCAATGTGATAACGGGTTTGCATGTTCGATGTTTGTGATCAACGAGTTATGTAGTTGGTGGATTAGCTACCCATTGGATGCAATGAGATAACTTGGATGTGGACTATCTTTATCCATGAGGTTGATTCATTGGTGGTGCAGATTTGTTAGCTAGCCTTGTCTGTGGTCACTTGTACATTGGTGTGATTGTTGAAGAGAGAGGATGGATATTATTGAGTACCTGAATAGTCAGTTATGGGAACCTAAAATAGTTGGTCATAATGCTTGGAAAGTTCGGGTGTCACGTTTCAGTGGGAGCTCTAGCAGTGACTGTGGATTCATCACATGGTGGTGAATAGTCTTCTATAGTGTTGCAGGATGGTTCTTATGCTTTTTGCTTTTGCATGGACATTATTTGAAGATGTGCAACATCTTGGAACCATGGAGGGCACTTGGAGTCTGTGGTTGAGGTGTTGGTGGTGCTTGACAGGTGATATTGTTTTGAGTTTATTTGCTTTATGTCATGGTATACTCTTGTTTGTGCACTAGAGTTTTGGCATTGTGCATTGTACTTGAGACAATGGTGGAGTCACTTGAAGCATGGTATCTCCTATGGGGATGTGTAGATCATAGTGTCATGATAAGTTCCTGATTCAGATGATTGGAGCTTTGACAGTGGTCTGGTAATTCTTTGTGTATTGGATGCTTTTGATTACTTGCTTGATACTTCATGATAGTGCAGTAATGCATTTTAATTTTACCATGAGAGGATCGGTTGCTAGTACTCATGGATACATGAAGAATAAGGTGAGGTTGTCTTTCTCTTATGAGAGAATTGTTCCTGCTTGTTACTCTTGTTAAAGTTTATTAGCAGAAAGTTTGAGAAGCCTACACCTAGGTTGAACATGAGTTCAATAAGAGATCTATGAGGAGATTGCTCTTGGATTAGTCATGATGGCTTATATATCTTGAAGGAGTATTCTTGTTCCCACTCTTGGTCTACTCGATAGTTTATCTAAGAGGTATTTGGCTCATTATATCTTTCAGATGTATTTAAGTTCATTTTCATGATATGGATCTTGAATTACTGTTTAACATTTGGTTCTAGAGGATTCATAGTGGAAGTTGTATAGGCTGTATTATCTCCTTGAGCTTTTGTGTTATGTCATTTACTGATGAGAATTGGTAGGAGATGATGTATGGGCTGATTTCCTGAAATGGGAAATGTTTTAGCTTGATCTTCTTTGAGAGGTTTACATCCATGTTTTAAAGTTGGTTTGATCTTGATGATTGAATGGATGGATGTTGTTAAGGTTTTCTTTTGGGATGTGAAGAAGATCATTCTTGACACAGCTAGCTGTTAGAAGTGTATGTAGTAGGATGTTTCTACAAGAAGTTGATGGGTGGTGTTTCTCTCTATGGTCGTGAAGGTTTGTGATGAGAGAAATGTTTCTTGTAGCAGTTTGTTGCAGGTTGCTCATGTCATTGTGGATATTTCCTTGGTACTAAAGAGTTACATTTTCTATGTGCTGGTATTGGTAGGCTTGCAATGCCTTCTAATATTTCAGATCTAGATTTCTTAGGCAGTGGGAGTTCCTGTATGTTTCTTGTCTTCTTTGACTGGTTGATACTGGAAATTATATTTGTTGTTAATGGATTAGCATAAGTTTACTAATGGTGATACCTTTAAGGTATGTGAGATTGGATGGTATAGCAGGAGCTGTGGGTGCTATGTTCAGCCGTGTGGGTTATCAGTTGGATGGAAGCGGTCAGTCTGATTGTTGTTCTAACTGGTGTTGTTAATCTTGTTTCTGGAGAATGACTTCACTGTTGTGTTTTGTTTGAAGCTTCGAAGTTGATATTGCTTCTATATAGCATTTTGAGCATAGTGAAGTGGTAGCAGTACCTTGTTGGAGGTATCACTGGGATCTTTTGCTTGTGTTTGTTGGAATGGTGCTTATACACCTTGGCTTTGTATCTTTCTTCCACACATGGAAGATGATAGGATTGTTGTCTGAATGGTGAACATCTTGGATGTTGGAGCAGAATTCTTGATGGAGCATGAGAGCATGTTTAAGGTCTATGTAGTTTCCTGGAGGTTGTGATCTGTTGTTTTTTGGTTGCCTTGTTGGACAGTGAGTTATAGTTGGATGCCTAGTCTTTGTTGCAAATTGTCTAATGGACTATTATTTGTGGAATCATATTGATTGGGTGTCTTGAGTATTTCAGGGTTTGAACTGGTGGAGCTAGTGTGGTCTTATTTCTTGGTTGCTTTGAAGGTTCCTATGTGATCTTCGTCAAGTGGGAGATTGTTGGAATATATGCCTCAATATCATAGGCTGAAACCTCTAATAAAGCATAGTCACTATGAAATTCCTGTTGTCTAGTTGATAGGCCATTCAATCAGGCATCGATGAGACTCATAGCGACCGGGGGCTTCAGAGTGACTTCTACACTCAAGAAGAAGTCCCAGTGACATTGGAAGGTCTTTCCGTCAACAAGGATACGCATTGAATTCATCGGGGTAACCTATGCCAACTCAGTGAGAAGTCTTACCGAAAGTAACATGTCTCGACGACAGTGTGGGAGCTTTCGGGGAAACCCTTGGGTGATTGGTAAGAAGTCTTACTGATAGTGATGTGTCTCACTGACGGGTATACATTTGGAGACTTCGGTGTAACACATAAGGCTTCGATAAGAAGTCTTGGCGAATGTGGAAAATCTCACCAATAGCATGTGGGGTCATCAGTTCGGTATGACTCTTGGCAAATAGTGATGTCAGGATAACTTGGAAGCCTCAGTAAGAAGTCTTGTCAAAGGATGTTTCTCTCACCAATAGTGTGGGATGTGTTTGGCATGACTCCTGGTGAAAGGTGGGCTCGGGGTAACCTGGAGACTTCGGCATGAGGTCTTGGCAAAGGTCAAATGTCTTACCGATTCGGTAAGACATGAGCACTCGGTGAAAGCTCTTGACGAAAGACAAAATTCTTGCTGACTATTTTTTGGCACTCAGTATGACTTGAGACCTCGGTGTAATGTCTCAGCAAAAGCGATAAGTCTCGTCGATAGTTGAATGCTTCGGTATAACACATGAATTCTCGATGGGATGTCTTGGCGAAAGATGATGGTATCAGCAAATGGACTTCTCGCATCGGCATGACTTGAAGAATTTGGTATGAGGTCTTGGTGATCTGCGATAGTCTTTGAAGATTGTTAATTTCTGGATTTTTGATTGTGTTAGAGCTTTTTTTCATCAACGTTTCGAATCACACTCAGTGATCCATCATCAGGATGCTAGAGTGTGATTCATTTCTCATTTCCTGTGCTCTCTAGCATCCTGATGATGGATCACTGAGTGTGATTCGAAACATTGATGAAAAAAAGCTCTAACACAATCAAAAATCCAGAAATTAACAATCTTTAGCACTATGGATTGTGGAAATCTAATAGCATTAATGCGATAGTCTTGCTGATGGCAATATTGAGATCGATGTGACTTGAAGATCTCGGTGAAACCTCTTGGCTATAGTTGAATGTCTTAGTGATAGAGTTGGTAGATGAGTTCAACTGGAGGTCGGTGAGAGGTCTCGCCGATCATGCCGATGAGGAGACTCTTGCCGACAGATGGATACCGATAGAAATATAATGTTTCGGTATGACTTATGAGCTCGATGGAACCTCTTGCCGATGGAGATGACTCTTGGCGAAAATGTGTAATCTGGTCTTGTGGCATCGGGGAGACACTTCAAGTGTCTCACCGGCATGCGACACAAATTGATTGATGTTGACCGAGTGAAGACTGTCCAATGTGGTACGATGTGAACCAACCCGAGAAGGCAGAACGTGAACTATTGCAACTGTTTCTGTGTGGAAGGAAAAGTCTACACCAAAGTGGAAAAATCTTCATTACGATGAAGATGCTGAGTTGGTAATTACTTTTCTGACTATTGAGAACGAATGGATATACGTATGCATTGGACGTTCTGAAGGAGACTGCTGGTAAGAGTACATAAAGAGTCGAGAGCCAAAGAGAGAACTATAGAGTAAGGACCGAGTGGCTGGCCGGAAGGCTGAAGCCATGAGGTTGAAGCAGAGGATTGAGAGGTAGAGTCAAGCTGTTGGAATCTCTCGTGATCCTGATTGATTTGTTTGATCTCTCAAGAATAGTTTGCTACCAGTTGTATCCAGATGAAAAATATGTAATCTCTGAAAAGACTAAGAGCCTAAAATTGTATCGTAACCATTTGTTGTAGAAAAATACAATGGCTCGATCTTTGGAGTGTGGGGTTTTTTATCCGAAAGGATTTTCCCCACGTAAATTTTTTGTGTTCTAGTTTTTTGTTTCATCTTTCATGTCTGCTAGTTCGTGTAGTAGAATTTTTTAATGCTTGTTGTTGAATTTACATGTGTTTCTCTTAGATGGATCAATGTAGGAAATTAACTGTCTGTTCCGCATTTGGACATAGTTGTATGTGCCTTTGAGGCAACCTAATCAAAATGAAATTTACCAGAGGCACTACTGTATGGATTTTTCACTAGTTGCACTCCTACTTTTTCCTTACACTAACTTGCACCTAATTACCACTTAATGACTCTAATTTTGCAATTTAGCAAAGTTGCCATTGACAACATTTGTAACATTTTGCATTTTTGCCACTAATGAACTTTAAAGACCCTAAAAACCACTAGAAACCTACTATATGATCATATAGACCTTATTGAATACTTATTCATGATTCAAAACACAAAACATCAAAATACCCTGCCTTCACCATGTTGACAATTTTGACAACATTTCAAGTTTTTACACATTTTGTAATTTCCTCATTGCCCAAAGATGGAAAGACCTTCAAATGAATTTTTGAATCTTTTGAACTCTTTTGGTAGACATCACAAGGTATTGGTGCCCTTGCACTAGCTACATATTCTATTCTTACACATTTTTAAAATAATATAGATAACTTATTCAAATTTTTATGTAAAGTTTCCTAACTTTGATTTTTCTAAAATTTTGGCCACTTAAGGGCCTATTTTTTCCGTGATGATCTTTCCCATACCCATAATTAGTGTAGATATGATTTGAACAACAAATTAGGATAATGGAAAGCAAGGACAATACATATTATTTTCATATATGAAACCTCGTTTAGGTAAAAAATCTAGAACAAGTTTTTTTATCAACTACCAAGAGTGATTTTTCTCTAGACTGTTGGTTCTATCCAAACCATTGCATATGAAAACCATATAATAGATATCCTACAATGTGAAGGAATTCTAATTGAAATTATTGCTACAAATACTTTGATAATTGCAGAACATTTTCTTACAAATTATGGCAAGCACCTATCCTATGCTGATAGGAATTCAAGTGGAAGGTATTTAATTTTCTATCAATTTTGATATATTATTATTTTTTTATAATTTGCATGATGTATTTGTGAGGGTAGGTAATGTTGGATAAATGTTGTATATTTTACATGTTTTTAATTACTTTGTTTTGGATTATTCATGTAATGTGTAAAATTATTACTTTTTTGTATATTATATCTAGACATAGTTAAGGATGAAGTAAGAGAGGTTCATTATTGTATTGAAAAACAATTGAGTTTCTATTATTCAAAAGCATTTTCTCATGTAAAAATAGTGTATATTATTTTTTCCTTGTTTTAATTCTATTATTATTTAAAAATTATATATACATCAATTCTATTGTTTATGTTTATGGAACTTATTTTTCTTTATAAGAAAGAATTCCCATTTTTCATAACTAAATCTTGTTAAGCTATTCTTAAAACATATACTATATATATATATATAATTGATTAGAATTCACTAATAAAATTACCTATACAAATAAAAAATAAATTATTTTAATTATTAATAAATATTAAATTTAATAGAATTCTACTATAATATATATTACATTTTAATATACAAATATTTTTTAAAACTAGAAGAATTTTATTATTGAACAAGGTTCATTAAAGGAGATCAAATTTTCCAAATAGTATAGAAGTTGAAGAACATTTGTATAGAGTATATTTAAAAATTATGTGATTAAACAATTAAAAATATATATATATATATATTTTTTTTTTTGAGATTATTAATTAAACAAGTGATAATAAAATGATTTCCTAATATAATTTTACAAACTAGTTAGTGCATCCTGTGCAATGAGTGTGGAAGGTCAATTAGGAAAAAGTTGGTTTATGTTTTGCACACGTTTGTGTAATAAATGAGATGAATTGAAAGATTATTTAGAAAATGAAATTAATATTATTATTAATTTTATTTTTATTTTTTATTATAGAATAACATATTAACTATTATATTATTATATTACATTTATTATTTATATATTAACTATTATTTTATTATAGAATAACGTATTAACTATTATATTATTATATTATATTTATTATTTATTTAAAACTAAACTCTCTCTATATATAAAATATAATAATTAAAACCTAAGGGAGAGGATAGTCTAATGTTAAAACCTACCAATTATTTGTTATTTGTTATTACTAGTAACAATATTCTTAACCATTTAAAACTATTAGGTGGCATATACCATTTTTTTATTGTTAAAAAGCTATATTTTATTTTTTAATTGGTGTAGATATTGATGAAAAAGAGACATAATATAAAATTATATAAATTCTTTTTAATAAAAATAAGAAAAATATAAATACATATGAAATTTGAATTAAAAATATATTAAAAGGAATAAAATAAAAACTAATAAAATTATAAAATTAATAATCTAATAAATATATGCCATTAATAATGCCGATAAGGGCGTGGTTCGGTGGTCAAGTCGCTTGGTTGTGGTGACGGCCACCAGGGTTCAAACCTTCGCTGGGCCAAAGTGCGCATTGTGCCTTCGCTGGGCCTTTGTGCTCGCAGGTTTGGTTGTTTCTTGTGGTTTGTTGTATCCGGTTCATAGCTCCGGTAAAAAAAAGCGTTTACCCCTAATATTATGGGTGCATTGCACCTTTTTAAATATATATATATATATATGCCATTAATAAAATCATAATATTGTCAAAATGTAAAATTATATAAATGTTTTTTTATAAAATTAAATTAATTATAAAATTATAAATAAATAGAAAATATAAATGATAACTTTAATTAATAAATTGTAAAAGTAATTAAGAATTATAATTAAAAAATAATAAAAATAGGAGCATTCCGTGAGTGGTAAGAAAACAAAACGGTGAAAACCCTTTAAAACATAAATGATTGAAAAATATTATGAGAGAATGCAACGCGAAATCGGCAAAAGAAAATGATAAACGGACGAGATTTCGAAATAATATAATAATAATAAACATAATCTAAAACCCTTTACGAAACCTTATTTTCACGCTGCAGCTAGCCCAAAATACCAGCGAGGAAGAGTTTGGAGGAGGGGAAACCAATAGCGGCGGGGCAAGCAGGAAAAAACGGCGATAAGGCCGGAAAGACGGTAGCGGCGGGAAAGGACAAAAAAAACGGCCGGTGAAAAACAGCCGAAAAATGGCGAAAAATAGACAGACGGTTGAGATTCGGGGAAAGCAGGGAACCGACAGCGGTGGGGAAAAACAGCCGAAAAATGACAAAAAAAAGTAGACAGACGGTTGAGATTCGGGGAAACCAGGGAACCTATAGCGGTGGGGAAAGAAGAAAAACATCGTTTTAATGTCAACCAAGCACTGGACCGTTCACCGGTAAAATGAGTTTGGAAAGTTCATATAGGACACGTCTTCGGCGTAATAAATATATTGAAATATTAAAAAATATTAAAAATAAAAAATCATTTTACTAAAAAATCATTTAATGTAAAGTGAAAAAATATCAAATCTTTGATATCAAATCTTTGTGTTAACAAATTACATCAAAGTAAACTGAAAAAATCTCAAATCTTTGTATTAAAAATGCGTCAAAAATAAACTAAAAAAATATCAAATCTTTGTATTAACAAATACGTCAAAGTAAAGTGAAAAAATATCAAATCTTTGTGTTTCCAATTGCATTGATCATACAAGTAACGTCACGCAAAACCCATGACCGCAATTGCATAGATATAAGTTGGAAAAAAAAAATCCAAAAAAACATTTCGCGTCAATTGCGGGCAGTTCAGTCAATTACTTAGGTATAGGTTGCGAAGGTTCCTTGAAATTTCCATAATAGTATCATATACCATTTTTATTTAATAAATTTGGATTAAATGGATGATCAATCATTGAGACCACTCTTTGCGTCGAAGACAAGGAAAAGACCAATTCGAGGTTTATGTTTTTCTTCCCTTGTAAGATAGATGTTCGAGAAGATAAATTAGTTGACATTGTAATGTTGAAATTGATGAATAAAATAATAGGGTTCTAGAGTATTTTTTTTTTTATTATTGATGTGAATTCAATATCATATTTGGTAATGAAACTTTCTACAAAATATGTGTAAATATAGATTTCTTTTAAATTTTATTTTTTGAAATAAAATTGTGTGTAACTTGGTTTTAATGTGATTGTTGATTTTGTAGGTATGTTTTTAATTTATGTTTACAAATTTTAGAAAAATTGTGTATTTGTGAATGTGATATTATTGAGTTAATGTAGTGTTATGAACAACTTTGTTTTTGTTTCTTTAATTTATGAGGATTCAAATGTGAAACTTCATTGTGCTTTAGTCAAACTTGTTTATAGTTTTTATGAGATACATGGCAGAAATTATATCCATGCAAAAATTAAGCATATTCAAAATGTAAAAAAAAATGTATGATTAGAAAGGAAAGATAAAGCTTGATATTATTGTGACTTCTTTTAAGATCAACATCAAAAAGTGTGCAAACTCGATGGAGAAATTGCTTGGTATTTAGTTTCTTTTCTATATTCAATAGAAAAAAAACATCTTTGGGCATTGAAATACAAGTCCAATCCCAAGTGTTGGTATTTTCCAAAGTAGGTTAAAATGTGAGAGTGTTATAATACACTCAGATTTTTAAAAACATTACCCTTATAATTTTATGGAAACAAAATGTGAGTTTATTTTAACCCATTCATGTTATGGCTTAGTATAGACCAAGCCTATACTAACCCATAACACAAGTATGCTATAATGTGAGTATATTATAACATGCTTGTGCTATATGAAAATGGACCAAAAAATAGTTTTGACCACTTTTTGGTCCCCAATCTTTGTGCACATGTCGAGCAGAGGGTTTTTTGTTAATCTTTGTTTGATTGGGAAATTGCATCAAATAATTTGATCTTATTATAAGAATAAATGGAAAGAACATCTAGAAAAGAAAAGGATAAGTTCTTGACCAAAAATGTGAGCTTTGGAAGTTCAATATCGATGATACAAAAGTGAATAGAGATATATGGGCTTAAATATATATTAAGGATCTTTATGGACTTTATTTACCTTATTTTCTATTGTTGAATATACATGGAGAGACCACTACAACACTTCATTGAAAAAATAGTAGATCTATATGTCAAGCTAATTGTTTGGTTAACAATCTTTTTGAATAATATTTTGCACACCTTTTGGGTGGGGGATGACGTCTCCATAGCTAAACATTTCAATGGTTTTAACATCATTGTTACCTAGTTGTACTTATTTTATGTAAAAAAGGAGGACGGGGATCATTTCATGACTTTGTTATGTTATTTTCCAAATACATGGGACCAAATTGTTATTACTATTAGGAACAATACAACTAAGTTGAAAGTGGATGAGGTAGTAGCACTATTATATTATGTAGAGATGTGTAGGAAGAGTTTTGGATTAACAAAGGAGGCCCTAGCTATTTATGGTGGAAATAAATAGAATGGGAAGAAGAAGGACAAAGAAAATGAAAAGTATCAATTTTAATTCGAGGGGAAATCTAAATCTCCTAGTAAGTCCAAGGTAAAATTTTGAAACTATGGCAAGTCTAGCTATTTTAAAAGAGATTATAAGGAGGAAAAGAAAAAGAAAAAGAGGGATTTTGATGATGATTCAAAGAAATATTTCAAGGATGATGGAAATGCCTATGTCACAACATTGGATACACATACATTAGAAGGTAGGTGGATAATTTATTTGTGTGTTTCTTATTACATGACCTTATACAAGTATTGGATTATAAAGTCTAAAGAATATGGTGGTGTGAAGGTATACATTGGATTTGATTCTCATTTGAAGATCACTCGACATGAATCTCTTGACTATATTTCTTTACGGATGTTTGAAAGGGATCATTGAAGTAATACACATCCTTCTCTTTCCCAAAATATACTTTGTATAATTAAATAAAATGATGTGTAAGTTTGTTTTAGGTGAGGGGTAAAATATGGTATCAAAGTTATAGTTGTTGCTAAGGGTAATTAGATAGGAACCCTATTTCAATTGAATGTATACACTATTTAGTTCAATAGTTAATCTATTCTTGTAGTGAATATATTATCAGAATATTCACCTTCACCATTGGAACTAGTAGCAAAGAAAATTTTTGGATCAATTTTTGTTGATTATTTTTTCTAGTTATTTAAGTGTTTTCATGTTTAAGAGATTAAAATTTATACTGGGGAAATTATGATATGGCATTAGAGGATAAATGGTGTAGTCATGGATGGAGGCTCTAAGAAGGGATAGTCCAGTCATGTAGCTTAGAGTCAACACAATAGAAACAACACTAAAATTACTCAACAAACACATATCCTCATTGGCTCAATAATTGTCAATCTTACATGCATCATACACCTTATATGTAGAATGAGTAGGCCCCATAAGCCTACCAAAAAGGTGTTATAGAAATTACAACTAGCCAATAACCTTATTCAAAACCCAAATCTAAATATCCAAAATATCTAAAATCTAATCCTAAATCTAATCTCTAACTACTTTCATATGAATTATAAATGATTTTAAATATGATTGTCTGGCTCCAACAAATGTCAAAATTGGCATCAAAGGATTACAACCCCAATGAATGATCAAGGATGTAGGTCGGCCAAATAACATGAAAGATAATCCATCACAAAATCAAATTTCTTGTGGATCTCTAAGAAAGATGCTTTGGACCCAAAATGCTTTGTATGATGTTACATTGAGCTCCACACACTCTAGAATATGTCTACACAACAAATATGGACTAGGTTGGTCCGAAATGCTATGACTATGATTTAACTTGATGAAACTCTAAGAGAGATAACTTCCTAAAATCTGTATATGATGTAGATGACCTCTTGTAGATGCTATATCATGCTCCATGAGTTGAGAAATGATAATTCAATAAAATTATACTTAGAAAACAATGAAGAAAAATGAAAGAAAATAAATGTTTTTGGTTGACATAGGATTTCTTTACAACTAGGGATGCTCTTGCATCAAACACCCAAGGTTGAAATAAAAGTGAGTCACTCACTTTATAGGGGATAGAGGAAATCCAAAGTGGTCCACCTCAATCTAAAAAATCCAAGTTGACTCCTCCACTAGTATGCCTTTCCACTTCACCAAATATTCCTTGTATTGCTTGTTCCTAGTGCTTCTTCCAATTCTAGTATATAAAATTTGCTCAATCTCCTCTAGTGGATGATGTGGTAATCACCTTTTCAAATCTAATTTGTTGTCACTTCCACTTTTCTATCATTCATGGTGGTCATATATGTCTACAATATTCAAACTAGGTGATATACCAAGTATCTCTAGTAACTCCATGGCATATGCATTTCTAGAATCAAATTTCCTCAAAATCTTACATGGTACAAACTTTCTCATCTTCATCTTATTGTATGTTCCAAATAGAAATATTTATTTCCTAAGATATACCATAACTTTATCTCTAATAGAAAATTCCTTATGTCTCCTTTTCTCATCTTCCTTATCCTTATATTTATTATTCATGTCCTTGAAGTGTTTCTAGACTTGACTATGCAATGTTTCCATGAATCCTACAAACTCATCTTCTTTTGTACTCCTCTTATTCTCAATATTGATGTCTTTGAGCTCTACAAATCCTCTAGGATGTATCCCTATCACAATCCCAAATGGTGTCTTCCCTGTACTCCGGTTCATTGAAATATTTATGAAAAACTGGCTTGTTCTATAACTAAATCCCAATTTCCTAACTTATCTCTAATCAAACATATTAATAAGTTACCCAAGCTTCTATTTTTCTATCTCTATTTGTTCATATATTTGTCGGTGATATGCCGAGGAAAACTTTAAATCTATCTTCATCTTCTTCCATAATGTCCTCCAAAAGTATTAAATGAAATTTGTATCCCTATCTAAAACTATACACTTAGGTGATCCATGCAATCTCACAATTTTCTTGAAAAAAAGTTAGCAACATGCATAACATTATTAGTCTTCTTAAAAGGAAGGAAATGTGCCATTTTAGAAAATTTATCCACTATGACAATGATAGAAGCATATTCTCTCTATGTTCTTGGCAATCCCAATATGAAATACATGCTTACATCTTCCCAAGATCTCTCTAGTATTGTCAAAATTTTATACAATCTAGTATTCTGACTATTCTCTTTTGCTACATGACAAATTCTAAAATTTTGAACATAATTCTTGACATCCTTATATATCTGCGATTAAAAATAGTGTTCACTTACCAAAGCTACTATCTTATCAATCCAAAAATATCCTACTAGTCCTCCGCTATGCTTCTCCTTGATCAAATTCTTCCTCATTGAACTCTTTGGAATACACAATAGATTTCCTTTGAACAACATATATTCCTAAATAAAATAATCCAACCACAAGATTTTATCTATCACTATTGGTTCCTTACATGATCTCCATGCTTTAGTAAAATCTAGATCATCCTTATACATGTGGTTTAGATCTTCAAAACCCAATACTTCTATCCTCATCTCAATCAACAAATTCCTTCTTCTGCTCAATGCAGCTGCAACTTTTTTTGACTTGCCACATGTATGCTTCAACAAAAATGTATAACTCTTTAAGAACTCAACCCACCTCATATTTCTTTGGTTCAACTTCCCTTGACTATTCAAATATTGCAAATCTTGATGGTCAATGTACAACACAAACTCCTTAGGAAACAAATAATGTCTCCATTTCTTTAAGGCTTGAACTATGGCATAAAATTCCCGATCATAGACTGGATATATTATTCTAGTATCATTCAAATTTTCAATAAAATAAACTATCGATATCTTCTTTACTTAACATTACTCCTATTGCATTTATACTTGCATCAAAATCAACTTGGAATATTTTATCAATATTAGGTAATGCTAACACTAGTCATTTTTTCACCTTATCAACAAAATTAGGTAATGCTAACACTAGTCATTTTTTCACCTTTTACTTTAAAATTTAAAAACTACTTTGTGCTTTAGATGTGCACTTAAATTCCTTCCTATCTCCTCTCATTAACTTTTTCATTGGTGTAAAAATTCTAGTAAAGCTCCTAATTAATTTATGGTAGAAACTAGTCAATCTATCAAATGATCTTACCTCTCCAATGTTTATTGGTGTAGGCCACTCAACAATTTCTCTAACCTTCTAAAAGTCCATCTTCGATCCTTTGGTAGTGAAAGGTGGAAAATTGGATGCTCTCCCACCTTTAGGGGTTTTAGGACCTAAAAGGGGCAATTTTCACTAACTTTCACTCAAGAACAAACCCTTAAGATCTCAATGAAAGAGAATGAGATCTTGCAATAGGGTTGTCCTGGGGTTGAAAATGATCTAATGAGGGGTTCACCACCAAGTGTAAACTTGAAAAAGATAATGAAATGAAAGCTATAATGTAAAACCCTAATTGAATGCAAACTAACACTAAATGTCCTAGAAAAGTGAATGAAATGTAACAAAGAATTGTAAAATAGAAAAGTGTACACTTAGAAACTTGGAGAAGGCTGAATGGAGGTCTAGAATTTTGGAAAATTTGTTGTCAAGGCTGACTGGGAGTTATTCACCAAGCTGGGCGAATTAGTCCATTTTTTGGGAAAATGTGCATAAACAAAAATCTTCCAAAGGGGTGTCCACATCTACAAAATCCTGAAAATATACTAGAACTAGTACTCATTCAACATAAGTGGCAAATCAGTCTAGTTAGACTTTTCTAAAACTTTCAAAGTTGATTCTGCTCTTCTTTATCAGCTCTATTTTTCCTGACTGGTTTCCAAATCCAACTCTTCAATTTGCAACTTGTAGGTGATCTCCAATGTTCCCCAAGGCTTGATGACAACTTTGACAACTTGAAAAAATTTCTCCAATCTTTCTCCTTATGAAATATGCAACCTTAAGCCTATAAATCACACACAAAGGAGATGAAAAAATGTTATTGGGTTAGTGAATAGGGGTTTTCCTTGTTCAAACCCCTTGTTGGTAATTAAACCTTGAAATAAAAGAAAATATGAATGAACAAATAGGAATGTTGCAACTCACCAAACCATAGCAATAATGTGTTGCAAGTGTGCTTGAAATTGCTGCAATGGATGTGGTTCTTGAATCTTACTTGAATGATGTTGATCTTGCTTGAAACACTTGCTTGAATCATAAACCTACATCACAATTGTTAGCACAATAACAAACATGATAAATAAAATTCTTGGCACGATGATTGACAATTGAAGAATGCTCTAAAATTATTGATAATCTACCCTTGAAAGCTCTTGAATGCTCTTGTGAATGCTCAAATTCTCTTGTGAACTCTCTTGAATGCTAGGTTAGAATATGAGTGAAAGAACCTTGTATTTATACTGAATTATGCAAGAATTCTCAAAATTACAACACTACAAGCTGACATCAGATCTAGGAAAATAAAATCCTTCTAGACATTTGAATTAATTTTAATTTTGGGCCAGATAGGACTCATTCACCCAAGGTGGAAAATGAGTCCCATCATGCCTAATGTATGGGACCAAAAATAAAAAATGCTTAGAAAGGTGCGAAAACCTAGTTTTGGGCCAAAAGATCTAGGTGGAACCAATTCACCCAAGATGGAAAATTAGTTCCAAATCACCAAATTTGGGCCACACAAGCCAAAATCACCCGAATTATAATTGGTTACTAATTGGTGTCAAGATTATCCTTAAAAAGATGTAATAAATGAGGCTTGTGGATGTAAAATAGGGCCAATTAATGCATAAGAAAGCCCAATTATTAATGAAAAACCTAGAGAAATGTGAAAGTGTGTTACAACACTTTATAACACTCCAAACAAGGCAAGATTAATGTTTATTTTAATTAAAAATAGGTTTATTATGCTTAGTTATTTAATAAAGCCCTAGAAAAGTGTGAAAGTGGGTTACAACACTTTACAACACTTTAGCAAGGTGCCATTAAAATCCATTAGTTCATAAGGGCCCAAGACCTAATGTGAATGTGTCATCGACATTACAATACTAAATCAAGAAAACATTAAGCCAAAATCCACAAGGAGGGCCCAAACAAGTGTGAAAATGTAAAGTGATACATTTTTCTACACTACAAGCAGAAATGACAAAACCAAAATATATTAAATTTGTCTTCATAAAGATAAAATTATTGGCATTTATCAACAACTTCACTTCTCTTAGATTCTACAATACTTGTCAGATGTGCCACAAATTTTCTTTTCTAGTATTATTGAAAATTCGAATATCATCCAACTAAACATTAACAAACTTACCCAAGAATCTCTTTAATACCTCATTCATCAATCTCATGAATGTGTTGGGTGTGTTGTTTAATCCAAAAGGCATTAATAACCACTGATACAATCCTTTATTGGTCCTAAATGTAGTCTTCCACTCATCCCCCTCTTTGATCCTAATTTAATCATATCCACTCTTTAGGTTAATCTTTATGAAATACTTTTCTCCACTCAAAAAATCCATAATGTCATCCATCCTTGGAAATGGGAATCTATGTTGCACAAATGGTTGTCATTGCACCAAAATATTGACATGTCAATGCCCAATACAACTATCAAAGTTAATGAATCCATGGGATGTGTTTAAACCATGTCATGAATGTAAGCATTGCACTTGATATAACAAAAATACCAAGGGTGCACACCTTACCACAATCCCCTCACAAAGCAAGTGAGGGGTTCAAACCTATTCAACCTAGGATTTGATACCAGTTATTGCACATGTAGTTGTCATTGCACCAAAAGATTGACCTGTCAATGTTTGATACAATTGTCAAAGTTCATGAATCCACACAGGGTAGTTAAACCATGTCACAAACCCAAGCACTATGTTGCATAGTACAGGGAGACCAAGGGAACACACCTTACAATAATCTATACTTAATAGTGATCCTATTGATTTCTTTGAAATCCATACACATTTTCCACTCTCTATCTTTCATTGTTGCTAGTACAACAAGTACCACACATGGACTTAGGCTTTCTCTAATCAATCCTTTCTCCAAAAACTCTTGCATGTATTTGTTCAGCTCCACATTCTCTATAGGTGTCATCCTATGTGCTACTTTATTTGGAAAAATTCTCTAGGTATAAGATTTTTCCTGGTATATTCTCTATTATGATTTCTTCATACTCTTTCAATACGTTTGCTACTCATTCATTCTTCATGGTATAATTCTCTACCTTCAAATGAATATTCTTCTTTTGAATCAATTGAAAATACATGCTTTTATTATCAATCCATCCAAAAAAATTCTTACATCTACCAAGAATAATCTAGTCCTACCATAAACTTCTTTTATGTCCTCTTCCTCCAAAGGTATCAATATGGCCCTTTTACAATTTGCAATCATTATATACGTTTTTTTTCCTCCCATCATGTATAGCTTTCCTATCATATTACCATTGTCTTCCTAATAGTAAATGACATGCATCCATCAACATAATATTACACAATACTTCATCCTTATATGATCCTATTTGTCAAATTTTCACCCAACACAACTCATTCATCAATATCTTATGTTCATCCTAAATCCATGCTATTTTATAGGGATTTGTTTGTTTCAATCTCTTTAAATTCAACTTGGTTACGATCTCTTGTAAAAATGGATTATCAATGCTACCACTATCAATGATATCTTTACATACATTTCCTTTGGACTTACATCTTGTTCTGAACAAATTTTTTCTTTGTGGTGATTCCTTAATCATTTATTCATGTATTAATGCTCTTCTCATTGCCAATTATTCACCTTTTACTAGTTTTCCAATTAGATTAGGGGATTCAACAAGTTCTTTCATGTAGGTGGTTCTTCTAGTATGCTCAACCTTCTTACTGGTGCTCCCTTGGTGGAATTCAAATGCTTTATGTCCTTCACCTCCACACTTGAAACAAGTTCCTCTGAATGGTCTCTTCTCAAATCTTCCTTCATCACTCCTATAGCATTCATTGTGGTAAGAATTATGACCACCTCTATTAGTATGGTAGAAATTTTTTTCTTCTCTTCATCTATAGTATGAATTACAATCCTTTTCTTCAATATGGTAAGGATTTCCATCCTTGTTTTTCTCTACATACGGTCTTATTTCTCCAGATTGTGACCCAATCCTCTAGAATCTTCCTCTTGCACTTGTCTAGCTTCATTCAAACATCTTATTCAACTTTTCTTCTACCTTGAATGCAAATTGGTATGCTTCCTCAACTTTCATCATCTTCACCATGCTTAACTCTTCTTGGACGTTTTTTTATCATTCCATTGATGTACTGCACAACCTTTTCCTTGCTTGTTTCATTATGTCTGATTCTAATGATCATCTTGTAGAATTCTTTAGTCTACTCTTTTATAGTCTTCTCCTTTTTCCTGAAATTTTGCAATATTTTCACCAATTCAAGCTCATAGTCAGGAAGTATGAATTTATTCTTCAACTTGGTCACCATTCTATCCCATTTTATGATTTTCTCCTTTCCTCTTCTATTTCTATCCAATTGAGCTTCTTTCCACAAAATAGCATGTCATTTCAACTTAGTTTTTGTAAATCTTACTCTTTTTGGATATTCAATTTCTTCATATTCAAAGTATTCTTCCATATCATTGATTCAATCAATCAATTCCTCAGGGATTAAATTTATTGTGTAAATTTGAATTTTAATTCTAGGTTGCTTATGAATTTTAAAAATAGCTTTCAACATCTTTACATGATCTGATTATTCTTCTTCTGCAAGGTTCTCTTTAATTTGATTCACAACATGATCTAACTCATTGTCACTTTCATCTACATGTCTAGGGTTTAGACCTCTTCTTCTATCTTTGTCTACAACATCCAATCATAAATTCATTTATCTCATCATCTCTAGAGTTGTTTCCATTATTCCAACAACATTGGCCATACTAGGTACATATTTCCCTTTGAATATAGTTCAACTTCCTCAATTTGGCACTCTATCTACAATGGTTTCAATTGCCTCATAGTCGACGATCGATTGAAAATACATGCAATTTACCTCAAGTCGGTGATCTATTCACCACAAGGAATGCCTTAAGGACTTGCAAAATCACTTTGATACCACTTGGTTCAGTCACAGATGGAGGGTCTAGAAAGGGATAGTCCAGTAATGCAACTTAGATTCAACACAATGAAAACAACACTAAAAATACTCAACTGTAAGATAGAAAATTTTCATCACTAGGGTTTAGG
Organism: Sequoia sempervirens; assembly: GCA_007258455.2. Classification (NCBI taxonomy): domain Eukaryota; kingdom Viridiplantae; phylum Streptophyta; class Pinopsida; order Cupressales; family Cupressaceae; genus Sequoia; species Sequoia sempervirens. Next base: position 276,763,910 of record VDFB02058242.1, on the reverse strand, counting down.
ACATAGGATAAAAATATCCTATGCTCCACATTCAAGGAAAAACCCTAGAGATCTCAATCCAAGGTAGAAAGGAAAGAGATCTTATAATAGGGCTATCCTAGGATATGTTTAGAGATTAATGAAGGGTTCACCACCAAGCTAGGACTTGGAAAAATGTATGAAATGCAAGATCTAATGATAAAACCTAGCGATGCATGAAACTTAAATAAATGACATAGAAATGCATATAAATCAAAATAGAAAGCTGTAAAATTAGAAGTGTGCACCTGGAAACTTGTAGAGGCTTGAATGAAGACTAGGAATGCTACAAATCCTTAAATTTTGGTTGACCGGGACTCATACGCTAATATGGGTGAATTAGTCCTAGATCTAGGTTTCTACATAGGAACATGTTTCTGGAAAAAGGGTATTTGAATCTAAAAAAACCTTGAAAACACTTGTAGTGGTACAAATTCGCCACTTCTAGTGAATGAGTCTAGTTATGGTTTTCTAGAACATTAAATTCTGAATGCTATCTTCAATGTCTACTCTTTATGTTCCACTTTATTTCTAGATCTGAAACCTTAATTTCAGACCTATAAATGACCTTTTTGTGAAGAAAGCAACCTTACAAATGAGGGGGAAATTCCCACAACTTTCTCCAAGCTTGTAACCTAATCTTCAATGATCCCTCAAGCTCCAAGACATCTAGATCTACAATCACACATGTAAAGAGGAGAAAAACTTGTTGATTATTAGTGAATAGGGGTTTTCCTTGGTCAAACCCCATTTAGGTAATTAAACCAAATGATGAAACAATGAAACAAGGACATGAAACATGAAACATAAGACATGGAACATAAAAAATGATACCTTGAATGATTCCTTGTAAATGATGTCTTGTAAATCTATAACTCAAGATGAAATGGGCGTGAAGGATGTAGATCTTGATCTTGACAATAGGTGTTGAACAATGCTTGATCTTGGATCTTCAATGCTACATCACAACACTAGATCAATAAAATGCTTGATGCTTGATAACCTTGAAATGATGATGGATCTTGAATTGCTGCAATAAATGGTGAAGAATCATAATCTTAAATGCCTTAGAAATTCTCTTGTGAACTCAAATTTTCTATAAGGATGCTCATTCAACTTGCTAGGTATAAAAGGAGTGAAATAAACTTATATTTATATTTATTTATGCAAGAATTCCTAAAATAACAACAATACAAGCTGACATCAGATCTAGGAGGATAAAATTTTGCCAAGAATTTGAATTAATTTTGATTTTAAGCCACATGGGACTCATTCACCCAAAGTGATGAATGAGTCCCATTAGGAATAATTTATGGGGCCATTTTCAAAAATTCTTTGAAAGGTGTGAAACCAAGATCAAGACCTAAAAACCTAGGTGGGACTCATTCACCAAGGTGGAAAATGAGTCCTAGATCATTAAATCTAGGCCATTCAACATAAAATACCTGATTTATGATTAGATATTGATTTGTGTTGGGATTGTCCTCAAAAAGATGCATTAAATGGGGCTTGTGGATGCAAAATAAGGCCAATTAAAGCATAAAGAGGTACAATTGTTATTAAAAACCCTAGAAAAGTGTGAACGTGTGTCACAACACTTTACAACACTTCAAATAAGGTAGGATTAAGGTACATTTTGGTTAAAAAGAGGTTTCTTAGGTTTAGTTAATTAATAAAACTTTAGAAAAGTGTAAAAGTGTTTTACAACACTTCAAAACACCTTAACAATGTATAATTTAAGTTCATTAGTTCACAAGGGCCTAAGACCTAATGTGAGCATGTTAAACACATTACAACACTAATTCAAGGCATCCTTAAGTTCAATTTCACAAGGAGGGCCAAAACAAGTGTGAAAATGTTACTAAAGAATTTTTTTGACACTACAACAAACACAAATCTTCATTGATTCAACAATTGACAATATTACATGCATCATACACATTATATGTGGAATGAATAGGGCCCAAAGGCTTATCATAAGGGAATTACAAACATTATAACTAGCCAAAGGCCTTATTCGATAGTCGGATATGAAAATCCAAAATATTTAAAATCTAATCCTAAATCTAATCTCTAACTACTTTCCTATGATTACAAATGATCTTAAATATGATTCTTGAACTCCAACAAAGGTCTACATTGGCCTCAAAGGGTTACAACCACAATGTGTGATCAAGTGTGTAGGTCAACAAAATAACATGAAAGATAATCCATCATGAAAGGAAACGTCTTGTGGATCTACAATAAATATCCATTAGACCCAAATTCCTTGTATGATGTTCCATTAAGCTCTGTACATTCTAGAGTAGGTCCACACAACAAATTCTAGACTAGGTCAGCCCCAAATGCTCTGACTATGAATTAACAATGAAACTCTGAGAGTGATAACTTCCTACAAACTAATTCAAACTTCTTGAAATATAGATATGATGTAGATGTGATGAAGGAGCAACCTTGGTGAAGGGAAATTGACATCACCAAAAAATATTGTTGCAATAATTTAGTGTGGTTTCATGAGAAACACTCTTACAAGCATGTAGATTTTTGTAGCCACATCTTTACTTCTTTTGCATTCTATCAATATGTGGAAGATGTATTGTAATCTCCAATTCGAATATGCTCTGGTGGAAAAAAAATAAAATTCTATTTCTTTGCAAAAAATGATTCTATTCAAAACATTTGAGAATACCAAAGGACCCTTTTAAAAGATTAATTCTTAATAAGAAGTTGATTACAATAGTCAGCTATTGATGTTTCACCTTTCAATGGAGGAACTCTAATTTAAATGCATAATATTACAAATGTGTGTGTGGTTGTTGTAGAAGTCAAGGGGCTATGTAGGTAGAAAAGCCATGCTAGGGAGACAATCTCTTGTGCAACCAGAGCAAGGATGAAGGTGGATTTTGAATTGTCAGACACCATTACATTATAGGCTAACAATTTGGATTGAAGAGACTATAGATTGAAATAAACATTACAAATTTAAATGCAATGAAAAAAAACTAAGACAAGGGGCTGATTAGAATAGAGGAAGAGGCTTATCGATTGAAAGAAAACAAAGACCAAAGGTAATGGAAAAAAAAAAATTTGGTTTATAAAATTCAGCATAAGAGGTAAGAGGGTCGATACAAGAATTTTTTTTTTGCTTGCTATGAAAGAAATTAGTAGATCGAAACCTAATGGGAGGGGTGCATAGGAAGATTACATGAAGAACATGGACCGCATGGAAGTAAAGAAAGAAGGTGCTAGTTTTCAAAAGTTATTTTTTTGCAAAATAGAAAGGGAAGAACTCACAACTCAGGGATGGGATAGATCATGTAACAAGGGCCATGCATGAGGTAACTCGCAAAGGAATAGGTAGGAGGAGAAAAATTGTGTTGTAGAAAATTAAAGAGATGGATGCGCTATATGAACAGAGGAGGTCAATCAAAATGCCAAACCCATCAAGATTTTGTGAGTTGATTTCTTTTAAAAGGAAAGGCAATGTAATTGTAGACCAGTACGAAGGAGGAGATTCAATGCAGGTCAAGGCATATTTGAAACAAGAAGAATGCATTGGAAAATAAGTTTGAGAAGGATAAGAGGAGGTAGTGGTGTGGAGAAGGACAATAGTAGATGAAAAAGGAGGGTGCTAGTAAAATTTCAAATTGCAGTTAAAAAATGATGATGTGTGAAAAGTGAGTGAGATGGTAGAAAGAAGAAATAATGAGTTATGCGTGGCAAAAAAAAGAAATCAAAGGGGCCACACATAGAGAGAAGGTGTTTGTTTAGCAAACCTCAATTTTAGATATGGGTCAAATGAAGTGCATACTAGAAGAAGAGTCAAAGTAGTGTAGAAGGGGGAAATTTGAGAATTAGCTTGAGAATTAGAGAGTAGATGGGAGTTGAGATCCTAAATTGGAGAGATCAAGCATATAATCAGAGCAATCAAGAAAATGTTTGTATTAGAGAAGCATGAGGGTAAGCTGGAATAATTGGAGGCAAAGCAGTTTCATGAGTATTTGTAGCTTTCACGAAACCCAATCAATGAAGATAATTTATTTTTTTGTAGTTTGAATGTAATGTTTATAGTTGTGAATTGATTAAATTGACATAAGTTATTGTCAATTTTGGAGTTAAATTGTAATGGGGTCTTTTTGTAATCTATATTTAGGTGAATATGGAAGAGTTAATTTTCCTTATTCAAGTGGTATCAGAGCTAGAGGTTCTGAGCATGTGAATAAAGCATCAAGAGAGAGGCAGTTCACACTAGGACCTATGGATGGAGATAGAAGAGAAGAGATTTTAGGGGCACAAGTAGATCACCAAACATGAGGTAGCTTGTGAGAAAACCTATGGATAGTGGAAGCGCAATTGAGGAGCTCAAAAGTACTATTGCAAGTGTATGGATTCATGAATGATTGAGGGATAGAAAGCATAGAGTTGGAAGCATGAGAGAAGCTCAAAAGTGTCATTTCAGATGTGTGGAGTCTTGAATGGTTCAGAGCAGAAGGTGTAGAGGAAAGTGTTATGATAGATTATAGCAAACAAACTGGAATCTTCATGATATCGAGGTATGATTGCAGCATGGAAGTTGCATTGCAAGGGTAAAGTTGCATATAAGATATGCTAGTGGAGGGAATGGAGAGAAGAAGAGGATGGAGTTTTTGGAAAAGGAAGTCGAGCTATCAGTGATGAAGTTCGCTAGAGATTGTTTGCAGTCTAAGGGTGATTTTATCACTCATCTCCAACTTTGTGAGCCAATTATCACAAATTTCCTACCTGATGTGTTTGATGCATGAGCATCTCGAGTAAAGGGAAATTGACATCACCAAAAAATATTGTTGCAAAAATTCACTATGGTTTCATAAGAAATGCTTTTATAGGCATGTTGATTTGTGTAGTCACATCTTTGCTTCTTTTTTATTTTGTGAATATGTGGAATATGTATTGCAATCCTTTGGGAAGTGATCCTTTCTTCTTTTCTAGGTAGTGATCCCTCCAGCATTGAGGCTATTGTATTTAGTTTTGCTATTTATATATATGTGAGCTAATCCTCACCATGGTTTTTCCTTACATTGAGTTTTTCACATAAATTTGGTATTCTATTGTATATGATTTTATTTGTGTTGTTATTTCATATGTTTATATTCTGCTAATGCTTACTAAGGATTTGAAAGTTAGTGAGGGGTTGAATGTTCTAATGTACAACTAATTCACCCCCTCTTAGTTATCCTATGCATCTAACAATTGGTATTATATCTTTGGTTCCTTGGAAGAATATTAACCAGTTGAGGTAGATCCATATGGTGCACATGAAGGCTGTCAAAGCTCCTATGTTCAATGGAATGAATTATGATTACTAGAAAGCCAAGATGTAATGCTTTCTTGTCTCTTTAGAGTTTGAAGTTTGGAAGTTAGTTGAAAATAGATATATTATGCCTACTAATGGTACAACAAGTGATGATGAGATCAAGTATTATGAGAACAATGGGAAAGCAAGAATATCTACCTTGAGTGGTCTTTCTGATTTTGAACTTGGGAAGGTGATAAGTCTCAAAACTACACAAGATTGCTTCACAAATTTGGAGAGAATTTATAAAGGAGATACTAAGTTTAAGCAAGCAAAGATAAAAAATTGAAAAAGAAAAATTTGAAACCCTAAGGATGTTAGAAGATGAAGATATTATTGCCTACATGCTCAAAGTAGATGAAGTTGCCAATGTCATCAATAGTATGGTGGAAATATGGAAGAAAGTGAAGTTGTGAAAAAGGTATTGAGAACACTTCCTAAATCTTATAGTTTTAAAGTTTTTTCTATTGAGGAAGCTCAAAATTTGGATCAATATTCTAGAGATCAAATTTACGGTGCTTTAATTTCTTTTGAATTAAGAGAGTTTGATCAAGATGCTACAGAGAAAGACAATGCTTTTAAAGTTAGCAAAGTAGATTTGGATGATGAATCTAATTATGATGATCATTATGAGGTGGAAGAAAATTTTGTAAGGATATTGAAAAATGGTGTAATAATGGAAAATGTATCCCTTTTCCTTACTTAATTTAGAATAATTAACAATAAATGAGCATAATGTTGTCTTGATTTAGTATTGTAACGTGCTTTACACATTCACATTAAGTCTAGGACCCCTTTTTAATAAAATGTAGTTAATGGTGCCTTATTTAAGGTGGTGTAATGTGTTTCTTTACACTTTCACACTAATCTAGGGCTTCATTAACTAATTGAGGTTAATTAGGGCTTAATTGGCCCCTTAAACTTAAATACAAGCCTAATTTATTACATTTTCTAAGGGATAAAGCTCGACACTCATTAATAATGATTCACAACTCTTTAATTTGGCAAGGTATGAGTATTAGGCTAGTGACCTAGGACCCATTAGCCACCTAGAAAATGGGTCCTTCCTAGTTCCTAGGACTCCATTTTTACATGTTATTTCATATCCTCAACTTTTCCTAGTTGAGTGTGCTAGGACCCATTCACCCTATGGAAAATGGGTACCTCTTAACATAGGACACCCATTTTTGAACTTATTCTTGGAAGGATTTTAGTGATTTCAAATCTGATTTGATGCCAGCTTGTGTTATTTGAATTTCAGGATTAAATCTTAAGTTGGGTATAAATATAAGGGAATTTTACATAGTTTCACCTAGAATAATTTCATGAGATCAAATAAACTTCTCAAAATAATTATAGATAATTCAAGATAATTTTCAAAGGAATTCAAGGGAATTATCAAAGTTTTATTGCAGCAATTAAATGTCATATCATCAATTCAAAGGCATAGTGTATCATGCATATTGTTGAGCTATCATGTAGATGTAGCATTGAAGATCCAACTCAAGAATATTTATGGTGTTGTTTCTAATAAAGTGTTGTGATCAAGATCTACATTATTGGAAGCCACTTCATGCTATATTGCTGATTTGTATTCCAAGACTTCATCCAAGGTATCATTGTTTCATGTTTCATGTTCATGTTTCATTGTTTCATCAGAAAGTTAAATTACCTAAATGTGGTTTGAAAAAGGAAAATCCATATTCCCTAACAATTGAAAAAAAATTCTTCTCTTGACGTGTGATTGTAGGTTTTAGATTGAAGATCAAGTGGAGAACAAAATTTGAAAAATTCTCAAGATTGTAAAGTTACAAAAGTTGTCATCTTTATTGCCAAATCACATAAGGTACTCTACAAAATTTATTTCTAACTTTCGGGAGTTGAACACCTAGGAGATGGGAGTGCATAAATTGAAGAAAAAAACCTATAAATCACCTTTTTAGAACCCTATTAGGGACCCATTTAAAAGCGGGTGAATGAGTCCTCCGTGAGACACGAAACAACACTTTTTCAACAAGGTACACATCATTTAAACATCTTAAAGCCTTCATATTTGCTATTATAATAGTTAGGTTTGATTTATGATTATTAATGCATTTTACCTCTCATAATTGAGTGAAACATTCAAGGAAAAATATAGGAGGTGAACTCATTATTCAAGAAAAAATGTAGGACGTGAACCCATTTGATCAATCACATTTGGGTTCATCTCTTTTTCTATGTTTCATTTATGTGAACCCAACTTCTTGAGCATTGTAGTTTTCTAATTTTATGAGTCTCTTTCATCTTAGATTAGATATTTCATTCATTTGCATTGAATTAAATGTATTTTAGGGTGTCTTAGTTTGCATTCAAATTTGTATTTCATCTAGTGTTTTAGAATTGCATTGTTTGCATTCTTTACATCTATAAAATAAAAAAACAATCAGTCATCTTTCATATCATTTGGATCACATAAAATTGCATTTGAAAATCAAAAAAAAATTGTATATCAAACTAGGTCTTGTAATTCATCATTTTCTCACATTTTCAACTTGTATTTCACATTGTATTTATAAAAAATTATACCTGAAACTTACTGTAGCATACTTGAATATGAAAAATATTAGAAAAGGCTTAAAAATCTATAAAAATCAATTTCAAAACCCTAATCTAGGACCTATTCTCCCTAGGAGGAATGTGTCCTTGATCATACCTAAATATGCATTTATAGAATTTTAAAACTCATGTTTTATGCTTTTGTTTGCTACTGTTACATCTCTGTTTCAATTTGTTAATTTCATGTTTCATTCATTTCATTAGATCTAGTTTAATTTGCTTCATTTAGTGCATTGTCTAAATTCAAATGTTCATTTAAAAATTTTCATTTTTAGATTATTGCATTGTGTAATCAACAAATTACCTTGTTTTAAGTCTTAAAATCTGAAAATGGAAAAGTGTTTTAGCAATGTATGGAATTCCTTGTTCTCTTTGGTTGAGTTTTCAAGTTGTGTTTTTGGTAATGGTCCTAATTCAATTGAAACCAATCATGCTCATCTAACTCCTAATGAGTTTCCTCGTGAATTTGGCATCATTGGAAAAGATGATGATACCAAGATAATGTATCTCTTTATCTCCTTGTGCTTTCCTCTGTATGTATCTACATTCTTCTCTATGTTGTAAAATTTTTTATTTGTTTTCCATTTAGGGATGATGCAAGGCATCGAGACATTTAGGTCTCTTCCATGTTGACCCAAAAGTTTATATTTTATCTTTTCTTTGTCTTGTTTTATCCTTTTGGGGATGATGCAAGGAATCGAGACATTTAGGTCTCTTCCATGTTGACCCAAAATATTTTTCTTTGTTTATGTTCTCTATGTGTCATTTTTTCATTTCTATGAGTATTTGGGGAATGATGATAGTTCCAAGCTCTATGAAAACATTGTAAGAAAATATATACTAACCCCAAATCCATAGATCCCTTATGTATTCTTGGGGGTAACCTCTCCCTCCTTTTTCATAGCATAGCTTTATTTTAGAAATATATGACTTGGCATAGGGTTTTTCAAGGAAATATCTCATGTCTTAGGAGAAAACATCGGCTACTTTAAAGCAGTTTCTCACAACAACGGTGTTAGAAAATGCTTTAAAGTGGGGGCATACATCAATGAAATATTTTGACATTTTGCATATTTCATGGTGTGATTTTCTTTTTCTTGTGATGCATCCTTTTCTCGGTGGTGTCATTGGGTTTGATGTCCTCCAAGAGCATGATGCAAAATGAGGCATCCCATAAGTGGAAATCTAGTATTCTTGACTTGTCCTCTCTTGGAGACATTAGGCATGATGTTCCCTAAGAAGAAGGCCTTACACAAAACAAGATTCCCTTGACCATAAACCTATAGGCATAATATTTATAAGCATTTAGCATTGTGGTTCCTTATCAAATTTGTTAGGAGGCTAACTTTAGTATGGTATGGGAGGCTAATATGATTCTCATTTGCCACCTTTTTGGGATACTCACCTAGTGGATGGCCTAAGGTTCCACCACCCCAAAGTGAGAACACATGTATGTCGTTTGCATAGTGGACATCATGTTTCGATTCTAAACATTTTTGGACAAACAATCTAGACCTGGTCCACATCATGTTAGACATACTATCGAAGCTTGATCATTTTTCTTGAACAAACAACCACATTCCACATCACATTGGAATGGTCAAAGCTTGATCCTTTTTCTTAGACAAACAACTATGTTCCACATCATGTTGGAACAATCGAAGATTTATCTTTTATTTTCCTTTGTTTTTCTTGGTCTTTGATAGGGTATGATTATGTATCTTTATCATTGTTGCATACATAATTGTCTTATATGTCTACTTTAGTGTGAGTTTGTCATGGGGAAAAACTCTCACTAAAGTGGGGAAAAAATGTAGTAACAAAAAAGTATCCCTTTTCCTTAATTTAAAATAATTAACTATAAATGATCTTAATTTTGCCTTGATTTAGTGTTGTAAGGTACTTTACACATTCACATTAAGTCTATGAACCTTTTTAATAAAATTTACTTAATGGTGCCTTATTTAGGGTTTTGTAAAGTGTGTCTTTACACTTTCACACTAATGTAGGGTTTTATTAATTAATTGAGGTTAGTTAGAGCTTAATTAGCCCCTTTATTCAAATCCAAGCCTAATTTATTGCATTTTCTGAGGAATAAATCCTAAAACTCATTAATAATGTTATAGAACACTTAATTTGGAAAGGAATGAGTGCTAGCCTAGTGACCTGGGACCCATTCACCACCTCTGAATGGGTCCTTCCTAAGTCCTAGGACCCCCTTTTTACATGTTATTTCATATCTCCTAAACTTGTCCTAGTTGAGTGTGCTAGGACCCATTCTCCCTATGGTGAATGGTTCCTCCTTAACCTAGGACACCCCTTTTTGAACTTATTCTTAGCAAGATTTTAGTGATTTGAGATCCTAGATATGATGTAACTTGTGTTATTTGAATTTCAAGATTAAATATTAAGTATAAATATAAGGTACTTTTACATAGTTTCACCTAGAAAACTTTCATGAGATCAATCAATCTTCACAAGAGAATTATAGAGCATTCTAGAGAATTTTCAAAGGCATCCAAGGGTAGATTATCAAAAAAAAAATTGCAACAATAAAAGGTCATATCTTCATGTCAAAGGCATAGTCCATCATGCATATTGTTGATCAATCATGTTGATGTAGCATTAAAGATCCAATTCAAGCATATTCAAGGTGTTGTTTCTATTCAATTGTTGTGATCAAGATCTACATTCTTGGAAGCTACTTCATGCTAGATTGTTGATTTCTATTCCAAGACTTCATCCAAGGTATCATTGTTTCATTTTTCATGTTTCATCATATGGTTTAATTAGCTAAATAGGGTTTGACCAAGGAAAACCCCTATTCACTAACAATCAACAATTTTTCTTCTCTCTTGATGTGTGATTGTAGGTTTTAGATTGAATATCTAGTGGAGAATAAAAGTTGCAAAATATCAAGATTGTAAAGTTGTAAAAGTTGCCATCTTTATTGCAAGATCATGGAAAGTAATCTACAAAATTTATTTATAATTTTTGGGAGATAAACACTTGGGAGCTGGGAGTGCAGACATTGAAGAACAAAACCCAAAAATCACTTTTCTAGAACCCTACCAGAGACCCATTCACCATTGGGTGAATGAGTCCTTAGTGAGGCCCAAAACAACACTTTTTCAAAAATGTACACATCATTGCAATGTCTTAAAACCTTACAATTTTCTTTTATAATAGTTAGGTTTGATTTCTGATTATTATTTATGCATTTTACCTCACATAATTTAGTGAAACATTCAATCTAAAAAGTAGGAGGTGAACCCATTTGATCTATCACATTTGGGTTCATCTATTTTTCTATGTTTCAAATGGAACTAGAAAATACAAAAGTTACCTTTCCAATGTTTCAATTATGAAAAGATACGTCATTATGATTCTAAATTTGTAATAAAAGTTGCAAATGACAAACATAAGGATCATGAGGATAAATATGTCAAGAAGAGTTATTATGCCAAAAAATATAATTGTGTATCTAATGATGAGGAATTGAACTATCTAGATGATGAAATCGATGAATGCTTGTTCATGGCTTTCTATATTTTAACTAATTGTATTGATCCTAAAAGATGTGTGATGGAAATTTCTTTAGAAATAGGTCACAACATTGAAGGAACTATGTTGACCGCTTTTCATATAAGAGAGGAGAGAGACTACTAGATAATTGATAGTGGATTCTCAAAACATATGATAGGTGATTAGACTATGTTTTTTAATGTTTAAATGTATGATGGTCATCTTGTTAAGTATTGTGATGATACATATGCTAAGATATCTAGAAAAGGGTTCAATTGGTTTTGATGGAAAGAATAAGACAAATGATGTTCTTTATGTCAAGGGTCTCCAACATAATATTCTCAATGTAGGACAAACATGTAGTAGAGGATATAATATATTTTTTCAAGATGATGGTTGTGAGATTAGAAAAGGAAGCTTTGAAACTCTGATTGCTAAGAGAACAAGGATAGAAGGTAATGTTTATCAACTTAAAGGTGGTGGTATTAAGTGCTTTATGTCTCATATAAGTGAAATTTGGTTGTGGCATAGAAGAGTGGGTAACATAAAGTTTGAAAACCTAGTAAAGATTAGTTCTAATGATGTTGTGAGAGATCTTCCAAGAACTACAAATCCTAACAATGAAATTTGTAAATAGTGTCAATTTTGGAAAGAAAACAAATAAGAGGTCCAAGACTAAAGAATATTCTACCATAATACCTTTAGATTTGGTGCATATAGACCTATGTGGGCCTACCAGAATAAGAATCTCTCAAGGTGATAGGTATTTTATATTTTTGATTAAAGATTATTCTAGTGATGTGGGTGAAATTTCTTAAAGAAAAATTAGAATCTTTAGATAATTTTAAATCATTTAAATCTATGATAGATAATGAAATAGATTTTAAAATAAAGTTATTGAGGTATGATAGTGGTGGTGAGTTAACCTCCAATGAGTTTAATAGTTTTTGTGAAGATCATGGGATAAAGAGATATTTGTCAGCTCCTAGGACTTCTTAGTAGAATGGAGTTATAGAAAGAAAGAACAAGATAGTTCAAGAAATAGAAAGGACCATGATGAAGGAAGAAAATCTACCAAATGTCTATTAGAGAGAATTTATTCATACTACATACTACATTCTTAAGAGCTCGTTCAAGCAAGAGTGAACACTTCAATGATTCCTTGTGAGTTATGGTATATTAAACCTCCTATGAAATATTATAGAATTTTTGGAAGAAAATGCTATATTAGGAGAGATGAAGAAAACTTAGGAAATTTTGATGCAAGATCTAATGAAGGAATCTTCCTTGCATACTCTACAAAGAGAAAGGCATACAAATGCTACAACAAAAGGCTAAAGAAGATAGTTAAAATTGCAATTTTCAAAAGGAATACAAAAGCTACAACAATAGGCTAAAGAAGATAGTTAAAATTGCAATTGTAAAATTAGATGAAGAACCACATCAAAGTTCAGTGGTGATAAAAGGATATGAATCTAATGAATCATCTTGTAGTGAAGAATATTTAAAGAAGAGAAAGAGAAAGGGATGACAGTTGAAGAGGACGAATCTCTAGGAAAGATACCTAAGAATCCTAAGTATGTGTAGAATAATAGTTTTGAAGATAAAATAATTGGACATAAAATCATAGGTGTGCAAAGAAGGAGAAAATATGCTATGATAGAGGAACTGGTAAAATTTTATTTACTTTTTGAGGTAGAACCTATAAAAGTTACCGAGGCATGCAAAGATGAGAATTGGATCAAAGCTATGGAAGAATAATTAGGACAAATTGAGAAGAATTAGACTTGGGAATTGGTCTCAAGACCAACAAATAAGATCATGATAGGAACTAAGTGGGTTTTTCAGAAATAAGTTGAATGAGGATGGAAACATTTTTTTGGAATAAGGATAGACTTGTGTGTAACGGCTACTCACAAGTGGAAGGAATATATTTTGAAGATACTCTTTCTCTCGTGGTAAAAATGGAAACTAGTAGGATGATTTTGGCTTTTGTAACACATAAAGAATTCAAGGTATATTAGATGGATGTGAAGTCTACATTATTGAATGTTGAGTTAGAAGAAGAGGTATACATTTAACAAATTGAAGGATTTCAATTCTTGGATGAAGTTGATATGGTTTGAAGGTTGAAGAAGGAATTATATAGTCTCAAACAAGCCTCAAGAGCTTGGTATGCAAGATTTGATAAGTATTTATTGTAGCAGCGATTCAAAAAGGGTAATAAAGATAGAAACCTTTACTTAAAAGTTGAGGGAGATGATATCCTAATTATAATTGTGTATGTTGATTACTTAATCTTTGGAGGAAATGAAGGTATTAAGAAGTTTGAAGAGGAGATGCAAAAATAGTTTGTTCAAGATGTCAATTTTTGGGGAGATGAATTTATTCCTTAGGTTACAAATTTATCAATAAAAAATGGTATTTTTGTTTCATAGACAAAGTATGTAAAAGAAATGTTAAACAAGTTTGGAATGGAGGACTCTAATCTTGTATGTAATCCTATGGTTACTAGTTGCAAGTTGAGCAAGAATAATGAATCTCCTAAGACAAATAAGAGCATGGATAGATAAATGATTGTTAGACTACTATATCTAATTGTTGCTATATTGAATATAAAGTATGTAGTGTGTCTTCTGACATGATTCCATGAAGATCCCACAGAGTCACATATGACAGTAATAAAGAGGATATTTAGATACTTGAAGGGCACTCCAGACATTGTTTTATGGTATCCTAGGGATACTAATTTCTCTTTGAGTGAATATATAGATATAGATTAGGCAGGATGTATAGAGTATACAAGAAGTATAAGTAGAGGTTCTTTCTTTCTTTGAAGTAGATTGGTTTCATGGTTGTGTAAGAAGTATGATTCAGTGTCATTATCTACTGAAGAGGTAGAGTATATTAGTGCAACACCATGCTACACATAGGTGTTATGAATGAAGCAGATAATGAAGGATATACGAATATCATATGATGAATATATTTCTATCTTGTGTGATAATAAAAGTTCTATCAATATCTCAAATAGCTCGGTAATGTATTCAAGGACAAAGAATATCCCTACCAAGTATCACTTTCTAAGAGAAAAAGTTGTAGAGAATGAGGTGAAGCTAGAGTATGTTCCTAAAAAGGACAAAGTTGTAGATATTTTCTCAAAGGCTCTTCCAAAAGATACACTTGAGTATCCAATAGAATTTAGGGGTTATTTACCCTCCTTATTTCAACTATATGCATACATGCATGCATCTATCAAGGAGAGAATTTCAAGGTACATTCTTGGTCTTCGGTTGATGAAGACTACCTCTCAAAGGGAGTAGGGGTTTGTGGTATTTGGTTGGTGCATTTAGGGGAAGCATATCATGTACCCCTAAGGGCGAGCAAGTATAAGAGAGATAAATGGAGAGTAAAAAACACACAAAGTATAGGAGTGAGAGATATATAGAAAGAGTAGTGGAGAGTGGAAAACTTGTAGGTGTTTCCTAAAGTGAAGTGTGCAGGTGATGTCAAAGGGTGAGATTGATTCCATTTGACATTTATGTCAAAGGGGGAGATTATTGTCTAAAATACTTATCAAGAAAGGGGGAGAATGAGAGGAAGAATTACTCAGGCATGGAGAGAAGTCTATAAAATAGTGGTAAAAAGAAAGAGTGTTGCTTGATGCAATGCTTCTTTTGTTGTTGATGGTTTTTTAGAGTAAGTGTTTCCATAAATAATAAAGGGGGACATTTTTGGAGACTTGAGGTTTTAGGAGAGATTTTTGGAGATTTTTAGTGTTGTCTTTAGTTTTTTCAATTATGTCAACCCCTTGTATGTGGATATTGTTGGAAAGTGTTGTCATATGTGTTGTGGTTTGATGTCAACCTCTAGTATGGATGTGTTGTGGTGTTGAGTAGGCATTGTAAATGTAGCAAGTTCACTTGGTTTCCAAGTTCTTCTAACAATATTTGAATAAGAAAGTGTGCAAGGTTAAAGAGGTA
The DNA here is from genome assembly GCA_007258455.2 of Sequoia sempervirens. Lineage (NCBI taxonomy): Eukaryota > Viridiplantae > Streptophyta > Pinopsida > Cupressales > Cupressaceae > Sequoia > Sequoia sempervirens. The sequence goes on along the minus strand of VDFB02058242.1, from coordinate 276,748,454 downwards.
GGTTCTATGTTGTTCTTTGTATTCCTTATTTTCTAAGATGTTCTTATGTAGGTTTTACATGATGATCAAAGGTGTTAAGTTGTTTTATATCAGGGTTTTAGGTTGTGGATCATACAAAAAGTGGATGATGTGTTTGACATAGTGTTACCTATGAAAAGGTTATTTGGGAGAAATGGAATTGCTCTACCATTCTCTACATTGAGGTTTCTTGTCTTACAAATTCGGGAACATGCTAATAGTGTTTGTATCTATCTTTTTTTGGAGTGTTGAGTTTTGAGTTGCTCTACAATTTTAGTTCTTGAGTTGGAGTTTGTTGGTTGTGGAATTGTCTATAGAGGATGAAAGTATTTTTTTTGTTTCAGGTGGTTGTGGTAGTGTTGTAGAGTATTATGTTGATGTTGGAATATTCTAGTGTGTTGTGTGGCATTGTCATGTGGTATGCAAGATGTTTTTGGACATGTTAACCTTGGAATGAAGTTGATTATTGTTAGCATTAATTGAGGTTTGGCCAACCTAGCATGTTAGTTCTATGTGTGGAAGTACTTCAAGGATTGTGGACATACCTGGTGAAGTGTGTTGGTGTATATTTGGGTCCTAGTTAACCCTTGGTATGATCATCCTTCATTTCTTTACACTGTGAATGTTTTTGGTGCCAACGTATTCTGGTATTACACGTTTGAGGTGTATGCTTTTCATTGACACCGACCTAGAGATTGTTTCTAAGGTCATGAATAGTATAAATGATTTATGGAGGAAAATGTACTCCACATTTTCACAATTTTTTTGAGTCTCGTCAATTAAATTAGACTTAATTATGTCTTAATAAGCCCTATTTTACATCTAAAAGCCTAATAAATTACATTTTTTGATTGGGAAAACCTGACAACAATTAATGCCAACACATAATACTTTACCTTAAGCAATGTGTGTTCAAATAATAGGGACATGGGACCCATTCACCCATGGGAGAATGGGTCCTTTCTAGGCCTTTGAACATAAATTTAAAATTTGTTTTTGGTGGTATTTTAATGTCCCCAGATTCAAATTTCAATGTCAGCTTGTGATTTTTAATTTTTTGAGAAATTAGGGATACCTATAAATATAAGGTTATTTCATCAATTCAAATCCTAATAAGATAGAGATTCCATGCAAGTATTCCTAAATCTAAGATTATGATCAAGGGAATTCAAGAGTATGTTTATAAGTGATTTATTCCAGCAATTAAGATATCAAGCATCATGTCAAAGTATTTTACAATCATGCATGTTTTTAAAGCTATCATTGTGATGTCGATTTAAAAGATTCAATTCAAGCATTCAAGTCATATTTCAAATATCAAGATCCACATCCATTGAATCCATTTCATGCAAGATCAAGATCAATATTTTAGACTTCCAAAGGTTTATTCAAGAGTTTGGTGAGTTGCAACATAGCATTGTTCATTCATCATTCCTCTCATATTTCATTATTTTCATTTATGTTTTAATTACCCAAATGGGGTTTGACCAAGGAAAAACCCCATTCACTCAAAAAAAAAATCCCTCCTATGTTTGTGTTGTAGATCTTAGGTTGAAGAAAGACTGAAGATCTCTTGAAGATCAAAATTGGAAAAGTTGTCAAAGTTGAAAAAAGTTGTCAAGCCACAAAAACTCACCTATAGGGTTTATTTCTAAACTTCTGGCATTGAAACCTAGATCAAACATAAGCTACATATTGACATGAGAGGATCCCAAAAGTTGTTTAAAACCTTTGCACAATGACCCATTCACCTATGGGAAAATGAGTCCTAGTCAACCTCCTGAAATTGCATTTTGATTACTGGTACACAATATTTAATCCTTCGTAGATCGACATAAAGTTTATTGTTTCTATTTATATCGATCTTTAAATTGATGTTTCAAGTTTGAATGAGCATTATAATTGAGTTGATTTACTATTTTCGTTTTTCCCCCAAAAGTGTTGTTTATGCTGATACCCCCATCCTCAATCATAAGGTAATCAATAGATTCCCTCATTGAGTTGACCCACCTAAGGGTTTGTAATTCAATTCTTTGTGTGGATCTTATTTCCTAATGAAATAAAGGAAAATAGGTCCATAGTTGGTGAACCCAGGCTTATAAAAAACACTTTAACCTAACCCCTACCTATTTTTTGTTGTTTCATTTTGGTGAACCTAGCATTCTTGCACTATAAACTTTCTAAATTTGGAGTCCATTTAAACCCTAGATATAGGATTTACATTACTTTGCACTTCATTGATTTTTTTTGCATCTCATTTAGGGTTTTAGGTTTGTATTTTTGCACAGTTTAAAATCTTGAAAATTCCAAAAAAATCATCAATTTTGCACAGTGCTTACATAACATTGCATAATCCATCATTTAAATTAGAAAATTGAATCAAAATAGTATCTCAAATTAGGTCTTTTTTCTTGTTATTTCACATCATTTCACACTTGCATTTAGATCTAATTTGCCAAAAATCTAAAATTGTAACTACCTCTTTGCAACCAGAATACAAAAAACATAAACATTAACAAACAACTATAACTTAATTTTTCAAAACCCTAACACAAGATCCATTCTCCCATGGGTGAATGAGTATTTAATCTGACATATTTCTGAATTTCTGGGCACTAAAAACTCTGTCTACATTTTGTGTTTCTGCATTTAGCTTTCTGTTATAGTTTCCAAAAATTTAGTTTTTCACAATCATCTATTGATTAAGTTTAATTACCAAATTGAGTGCATTGTTTCAAAATAAAAAAATGGAATTAAAAGACATTATTTTTAGGTTTTTGCATAGTATAATCATAAAATTATCTTGTTTAAGATCTAAAAATTGCTCTCTTTTTACATAATTTCATTGCACTTCCTATCTTTGGGTGTTTTTTGCATTTATCTAGTGCCTATTCTCCAATTTGGATGCACCTTAAATTTGGTGGAACTTTTATGAGCTTCACAACTTGGTGTCCTATTACCAATACTTTCATGGGACATAGTTCAAGGCTCATGTCATCCCACAATACACCACTCACCATGGATCTTTGGTTTTCCAACTCTTTCACTCATAGTGTTGATACTAGTCAACCCATCATGGATCATGCCCTTGACACCTAATTTACTATGACCTCCTTACCAACAAATAATGTTACTAATGTTGAATCAATCATTTCTAATGTACCTGAAGAGAACCTAAGAAAAATGGATGAAGAATTAGAAAAATTGCAAAACTTTGTGAGTTCTCAAAATATTGTTGGTATTGTGATTCTTGTCATGGATAACACGATGAGAATGATTGATAATGAACTAAGAATAGAAGTTGTGTATCCTATCTCATATCATTAATAAATATGTCCCTATAATGACTAGTTATGCTCAAACTTTTGGATATATTCAAAGTGAAGGTGGAAACCCAATTCCTCCTTCTACAACTATGGCCTCTATTCTGACATACACTAATCCAATTGTTACTACAACCATACAATCTACTAGCAATGCCAATACTACCTTAGGTGTTTCCATTGGGAATCCCTTTAGCTTTGTGTATTAAAATCTCATATCTCCTAACCTATCTCCCCTCACAAACATACAATTCACTTGTCCTCCAAACACATATACACCTTCACCATATTCATCTCCATCTCAAACTGAAAAAAATGATTTCATCCTTAACTGACTCTTACATAGTGTTTCATCCATCTAACCAAAAATTGCTACATTGAATCAAAATCAAAATGGAAAACCTTCACAATATGTCAAAAGAAACCCATTGTCCTTGGAGATATTGAGAACATAAATGCCACAAGGTATAGAGATTCCTAGATTTGAGAAATATGGTGGGAAGGGAGATCTTGTTACTCATGTTTCCACATACAAAACTTCATGTAGTGACTTCATCTTTTAAGGTAAAATTTTTGCTAAACTTAAGAAACTTCCTTGGAATGGTTTTGTTCCCTACCAAATAAGGGTATGTGTAGGATCATCATGGAAAAAACAAGCCCTTAAGTGGCAAAAAAATCAGAAAAATTAGACTTAGGAAATTTGACATAAAAATTTGAATAAGTTATCTATATTATTTCAAAAATATGTAAGAATAGAATTGTAGAAAATTGAATGTAGTTTCTAAACTACTAGATTTTTATTTTTTTAAATATATCTATTTGGTGAAAATTTGAAATTTCAATGCAGTAGTACATAAATTTTAAGGAAAAAATAAGAAGTAGGTGTCCGTCTGACCACACTAACCACAATAAAATGATAATATTTTTCTAAAATATTTTAGATATTAGTAGAGGACTCATGTCCTGATGTGATGCATATTTTTTTGTAATTTTTTTCCAAGTAAAAAATTAATTTTGAATTTTTTATTACAAATTTTAAAAAATATAAAAACTTGTATGTCTGACCACCTTAACTTGGTCAAAACTTCATGAAATTCAATTTTTTTATTTTTAATTCAATAGTATGCGAAACATAGAATGTGATGCATTTTTTAGATTCAAAAAATGTGATATAGTTTGAAAGTTATAGATGTTTTTCAATCAGCCTATCAGTCAAGACTTTACTCATAATTCAAATAGAAAATTAATAATAATTATTTATTAAATTCAAGGTAAAGCATAATTTATATTGGTGGAAAGCTAAGAATCTCCTTTAAAAACCCTTTTCGTTTGATCAATTTTGGGTTAAAAAAAAGTCATCAGCCACATACCAGGTACAAATACCCATCATATTGCCACTTTTTGGCCCATCATGATCCTACACATACCCATAACTTAATACATTAATTCAATGAAATTGTTGATTCCCTTCTTCATCATTTCCAAGTACACATGGGTCATAAGATGACTTTAGAATATTTATTGAAATGTAAGAAAAAAGATGATGAAAAGGCCACTGACTTTATCGCTCATTATCAATTGCTTGACTCATAAATCATCATTAGGATTCATGATCCTGATCTTCAACAAATTTTCATTGAGAACTTGTGAAATAAGCATTAAGATAAGATTGGGATGATGAAATTTCCCTCCTTCACATAATTGTGTACAACACTTTGTGCTTACCAAAATTTGGTTAGTAACGATGAATTGAAATCTCCCTCTAACCATCCTGAAAAATTTGAATCCACACCTCAAACAAACTGCTTACCAGTCAAGAAACCAAATAAGGGATTTATACAACTCAATTCTCATCAAGCAACTCAGCATGTTGACACCCAAGTGGTTGCTATAAAGAAAAAAGTTACCCCTCTACCTAATACCCTTCATTCCATCATGTTGTAGCTCATAAAAAAGAACTTAATTTCCTTACCTCTTGTTAGAGATCATAATCCTACTAAGCCTTTATGATAGGGACAGGGTTGGATTGAATCAATCACTGACTCAACGCTCTGGGTCTCACCTTCGATAACCCTTGGTGTCACTTCCTCCACCACTCAACCTATAGGTCCTAGGCCACCTAGGCACCCCTAGTTTCTCTACCAACCCTGCTACCAATTCAAGTCCTTAAACCAAGCCAAACTTGGTGCTCTTTTTCTCATGCTATTTCTAGCCCTTAATACTCTTAAAGACTAGCTCACCTCCAAATTATTTCAAATCTTGTTGTAGGGGTGTGAAAATATTCCATGGCTTCAAAATCATCTGAAAATGGCTCCTAATCAACCTCCATTCACTAGCTCTCCATCACTTTCAAGAAAATGCTTTTCTTGGGTTTGAAAGGCTAGTAGCCTTGAGCCCCAATTAGGTCGCTGAACAGGGGAAAAATGCTTCTTCTTCCTAAACCCACCAAGCAACCTAGTTCTTTGCTTAGGAAATGTATTTCACTTGCCCTCACCTCCAAGATTCCTATGGTTTCAAGACTGCTCAAGCTGTATGCTGTCCAGACACCAAAATAGGCAAGAAGCTAGGGTTTCCTTAGCTTTCTCAGGCTGATTCAAAACTGGTGAAAAGTTATTCATTCAAATGGATTGTTAAAGACTCTTCCTTGTCACCATGAAGAGCCAAAACACTCCCCTAAATCCTCAAAAAATAATTTCTTAAAAAACTTCACTCCCCTGCAAATTATTCATGCTGTCCTCAAGCCTTTCCTAGCCGGGTTCACACTGTCTCACCTAGGGTAAGGCCTTAAGCATGGTTCCAGAACTTCCAAAGAATCATACTGCTAAAATATGTACACTAATGGAGTTTATCCACCTTCCCAATGTCTCCATACTTCTTGGTACGGTGGGAGTGCAGGGTAAAACTCCATTTTTATCACAATTACCAGTCAAAACCAAAATAGAAATAACACAGAATTTACAATACAAAATGAAGGTGATGGGATTACTCACTAATGAATTAGAAAATTGATTCAAAAAATATTCACTAAATACTATTTAATCCAACCAAAAACTTTACTCAATCATTTATCTTCTGTTCCAAGAACAAGAACAGGAAAAACCAGAAAATTTTAACAAGAACACTATTTTTCTTCCACTCCTGAAAGTACAGTCCATACAATCAAGCTTCCAACCCTCAAACAGGTCGAGAGTGATCTTTAAATAATCTTGGAAAGCAGTTAGGTCTCTTGGGTCGAGGCTTAGATGACCTAACAATGCACTTTTTAAAACCCCGTGTGTTTTCCAGCACTTAGGCAATTTTCACAAATTAACCAAAATGAAGAGTTAAAACTACTTAAATCTTGTTAACCTCCTTCCAACTAATCAAAACCATTCCTAGGTCACCACTAATGGTCAACATGACCTTATCAAAAACAACAAAAAGGATTTTAATACAAAACTTCAAAATAAGCTTGCACTTTGGCACTTTGGCAGGTGCTCCTGCACCATTCTCCCCCTCTCAGCACAAAGATCAAGGAACTTGAGGTGATATCAGTGATAGATCAATGCATAGCTTCTTAAAGTCAGCTTCCTCAACCCAGGTAGCCTAAGATTCATGTTTGTTCCTCCACTTGACAAGGTGCTCCATGTACACCTTATGTCTTGTAGCCTTCTTCACCCTGGACTCAAAGATCTTCTCTGCCTGAGGTTTCTCTTGATTAGGAAGGGGTATATTACTGATATCCTTAAAGATCTCCTGGCTGTTCTAAACTTCATCACTGACTGTCCCCTTATACCTAATCAAATCAGCAACATTAAATATTGGAGATATGCCCAAATCTTATGGTAATTCTACCTTGTATGCATTATTTCCATATTGGCTAACACCTTGCATGGTCCTACTCTTTTCATCTACATTTTGGTTGAAATTCCCTTTTGCAACCTTGATTTTTTAAGATGGACCATAACATAGTCACCTACTACAAATTGCACATCTCTCCTTGACACATCAACTTTATCTTTCAATTTTTGTGTTGCTGCTGTGATTGTCTTCTTAACCTGCTCATGAATCTCCTTCATTGTCTGACTGAAGTCTTCTACATGTCCACTTCTATTCTCCTGAGATCCAAGGTCTCTAAGTTCACAAATTCCTCTTGGGCGCATCCCATACACAACCTGAAAAGGACTTTTTCCTGTAGTTCTATTGATACTGTCATTGTAGGCATATTCAGCTTGAGAATTCACCACATCCCATGTCTGTCCATATTCCTTTGTCAAGCACCTCAATAGATTACCTAGCACTCTGTTAACCACCTCTATTTGGCCATTGGTCTGAGGATGGTAAGCTGATCCAAATGACAGATTTGTTCCCAATCTACTCCATAGAGTCTTCCAAAAGTGACTCATGAACTTCACATCCCTGTCAGAAACAATACTTAATGGCAATCCATGGATCCCTACTATCTCCCTAAAGAAAAGATGGGCAATGTAGCTAGCATCATGTGTAGTCTTGCAAGGGATAAAGTGACTCATCTTGCTAAATCTATCCACAACTACATAAATACTATCAAACCCTGCCTTAGTCTTGGGGAGTGCTACCAAAAAATCCATACTAACACACTCCCATGGTCTATTGGGAATGGGTAAAGGTTGATACAAACCTGCATTACTGGCTCCCCCTTTGGCTTTCATGCAAACTACACACTACTCCACATATTTCCTAACATCTCTTGCCAACTTAGGCCAGTAATAGAATCTTTGTACCAGCTCTAAAGTTTTATTTATTCCAAAATGCCCACTAAGACTGCCATTATGTTTCTCTTGGATTAGATTTTCCCTCATTGATCCTCTTGGGACACAAAACAGATTACCCTTAAATAACTGTCCATTTTGCAATGTATACTCAGCATACTGACTATGAAAATGATTCTCAAAATTAGAGCATACCTTGTAGGCTTCTGAAAATTCTTCATCATCACCATAGAGGTCTTTGAAACTCTCTAATCCAATGCTCTTCAGCTATATTTCTTGCACTGTCAACATTCTCTTGCTTAATGCATCTGCCACCTTATTCATTTGTCCTTTCTTGTGCTTGATGGTAAAAGTGAAAGCTTGGATGTATTCCATCCATTTCAAGTGTCTATTACTCAACTTCTCTTGGGTGTTGATATAATTGAGTGCCTGGTTATCTGTGAAGACCACAAACTCTTTGGGTAACAAATAATGCCTCCAGTTCCTAAGGGACTGCACTAAAGCATATAATTCTAGATCATAAGTGGAGTATTTTTTCTTGGCTTCATTTAGTTTTTCACTAAAGAAGGGTATAGGCCTACCTTCTTGACTAAGTACTCCTACTGCTACTCCACTTGCATCACACTCAACTGTGAACAACTTATCAAAACTAGGCAATAACAAAATTGGTTGAGTTGCCACTTCTTGTTTCAATTTTTCAAACCCTTTATCAGCCTCTTGAGTCCATTTAAACTTTGTTTTTAGACCATCTTTAATAGTATCCAGAACTGGTGCACATATACCACTAAAATTCCTTATGAACTTCCTATAAAACTGAGCCAACCCATGAAAGCTCCTTACCTCTGTTGTTGTGGTTGGTGTAGGCCAGTTTAGGATGGCTTCCACCTTGATTGGATCCATCTTCAAGGTTCCTTGGGATACTACAAAGCCTAGATACACAAGCTCTTGCTTTAAGAACTCACACTTCTCAAGGTTAATTTCCAATTGTTCTTCTTGTAACCTTTTAAGAACCATTTCCACATGCTTCAAGTGTTCTTCTACTGTCTTACTGAAAATCAATATGTCATCAAGATAGACTACCACAAAAATTCCTGTAAAATCCTTGAGCACCTCATTCATTAGTCTCATGAATGTGTTAGGGGCATTTGAGAGGCCAAATGGAATCACTTTCCACTCATATAGGCCATCATTTATCTTAAAATATGTCTTCCATTCATCACCCTCCTTGATTCTGATTTGATGATACCCGCTCTTAAGATCTAACTTGGTGAAGTATTGTGCACCTCCAAGACAATCCATTAAATCTTCTATTCTAGGGATAGGGAATCTATATCTGATTGTAATCCTATTGATTACTCTAGAATCAGTACAAAGTCTCCACTTACCTCCTTTCTTTGTTGCCAAAACCACAGGGACTATACATGGGCTTACGCTCTTTTGAATTAGACCTTGATTCAGCAATTCTTCCACTTGCCTAGCCAACTCTTGGTTCTGCTCAGGTGTAAGCTTGTATGTTGCTTTGTTAGGCAATGAGGCTCTAGGTATGAAGTCAATTTGATGACTTATTGCTCTCTTTGGTGGTAGAGTTGCAGGTGTTCCATCACTCACTATGCTCTTGTATTTATCAAGCAACTTTTGGACTACTTTTGGTAAGATTGTCCATTCAGCCTTTTCTTCCTCTTTGGACTGCATTAAAACCACATAACCTTCACCCCCTTGATGTAGATTGCTGATAAACTCTTTACCACTGCTCAACATGATGTTTGGTACCTTGGACTGTCCCTCATCTTCCTCAGTCAATGACTGCAGCTTGAAGGTTCTTCCATCCTTCTTGAATTCAATGGTGTTCTCCTTCCCATGATATATAGCACCTCTATCATATTGCCATGGCCTGCCAAGCAGAAGATGGCATGCATCCATGGGTAGTACATCACAAACCAACTTGTCTTTATATCCTCCAATTGAGAATTCCACTATTACCTGCTCATTCACCAAAACACTCTGCCCTTTATTCAGCCATGTGACCTTGTAGGGATTGGTATGAGGTACCTTTTGCAATTTCAGCTTAGTTACTGCCTCCTCTAAGATTATATTATCTATAGAACCAGAATCCACAATGACCTTGCATACTTTACCAAGTATTTTGCACCTCTCTCTAAACAAAGCTCTGCTTTGCTTGGGTTCTTCTTTGATCGGTTGTCTGATCAGCACTCTATTAAACATCAGACTCTCTCCAATTTCAGATTCTATATGACTGCTCTCAGTTTCCTTAGGACTCATGGTGTCCTCTTGTGCATAGGCCACTCTCTTTTCATTGCTTGAAGAAGAAGCTTTCTCTGGGCATCTATAAGCAGGGTGACCTAGCTGGTTGCAATGGTAACACTTCATGGTGGCAAAGTAAGAGTTACTTCTGCCTGCTCCTCTTCCTCTATTTGAACCTCCTTGAGGTCCTCTTCCTTTGTTAAATCCTCCTCTTGAAGATGTTTCACCTCCATGCTTAGTGAGCTTAGATTCTCCTTGGTTTCTTTGGTCACTACCTCTTCCTTGGTAACCACCACGCTGTCCTCTTTGATCTCTGCCTCTTCCTCTACCCTTAGAGGATTGATCATGCTTTCTTTTGTTCCTTTCTTCAATCTTTATAGCTAGCTGATAACATTGGTGGACTGTCTTGGGGCTGAGTAAAGCCATCTCTTCCTAAATGTTCCACTTCAAGCCATTAAGGTATCTAGCCACTTTTAGGCTCTCATCTTCTGTCACATTTGATCTCAAGCAAAGCTTCTAAAACTCTTCAGTATAGGTGTTGGCATCTAGGTCTTTCTGCCTTAGACTTTGCCTCTTCTTGTGAAGTTGGATCTCATAATCATCTGGCATATATGCTTCCTTTACCTTAGCAACCATTCCTTTCCAAGTTGATATGGGCTGCTTGCCTTCTTTCTCCCTTTCAGTCTGAACAAATTTTCACCATGTCAAGGTTGATCCTCTCAACCTTGATTTTGCAACCTTCACTTTCTGAGCTTCAGTGACTCCATCACATTCAAAGTGGTTCTCCATGCCATCTATCCAATCTATGACCAAAACAGGATCCATCTTTCCACTGCATAGTGGTATACCCTCAAGTCCTTTTCCACTCAGGGCTTTCAATGCCTTCAAGAAAGGCTCCTCCTCTAAATCAGGGTTAGGTTCAGGGACCTTGTCCTCCTCTGCAACCTTTCCTTCCAATATTCCATCATTCAATGCTTTCTCAAGTTGCTCTATTCTTTCTTTTAGGGACTTGTTGTCCTCTTCTTGTTCTTCAACCCTCTTGGCTAATTGTGCATTTGTCACCATGTTGGGAGTTTCACTTGACTCAACTTCTGACATATAAGCTACTTTCCCAAATCTTTTGTAGCTCTGATACCAAGCTGATAGGGATAGGGTTGGATTGAATCAATCACTGACTCAACGCTCTGAGTCTCACCTTTGATAACCCTTGGTGTCACTTCCTCCACCACTCAACCTATAGGTCCTAGGCCACCTAGGCACCCCTAGTTTCTCTGCCAACCCTGCTATCAATTCAAGTCCTTAAACCAAGCCAAACTTGGTGCTCTTCTTCTCATCCTATTTCTAGCCCTTAATACTCTTAAAGACTAGATCACCTCCAAATTCTTTCAAATCTTGTTGTAGGGGTGTGAAAAGCTTCCATGGCTTCAAAATCATCTGAAAAAGGCTCCTAATCAACCTCCATTCACTAGCTCTCCATCGCTTTCAAGAAAATGCTTTAATTGGGTTTGAAAGGCTAGTAGCCTTGAGCCCCAATAAGGTCAATGAACAGGGGAAAAATGCTTCTTCTTCCTAAACCCACCAAGAAACCCAGTTATTTGTTTAGGAAACTTATTTCACTTTCCATCACCTCCAAGATTCCTATGGTTTCAAGACTGCTCAAGCTGTATGCTGTCCAGACAGCAAAATGGGCAAGAAGCTAGGGTTTCCTTAGCTTTCTCAGGCTGATTCAAAACTGGTGAAAATTTCTTCATTCAAACGGATTGTTAAAGGCTCTTCCTTGGTACCATGCAGAGCCAAGACACTCCCCTAAATCCTCAAAAAATAATTTCTTAAAAAACTTCACTCCCCTGCAAATTATTCATGATGTCCTCAAGCCTTTCCTAGCCGGGTTCACACTGTCTCGCCTAGGATAAGGCCTTGAGCATGGTTCCAGAACTTCCAAAGATTCCTACTGCTAAAATATGTACACTAATGGAGTTTATCCACCTTTCCAATGTCTCCATACTTCTTGGTACGGTGGGAGTGTGGGCTAAAACTCCATTTTTATCACAATTACCAGTCAAAACCAAAACATAAATAACATAGAATTTACAATAAAAAATGAAGGCGATGGGATTACTAACTAATGAATCAGACAAGTGCTTCAAAAAAGCTTCACTACATACTATTTAATCCAACCAAAAACTTTACTCAATCATTTATCTGCTATTCCAAGAACAAGAATAGGAAAAACTAGAAAATTTTAACAAGAACATTGTTTTTCTTCCACTCCTGAAAGTACAGTCCGTACAATCAAGCTTCCAACCCTCAAACAGGTTGAGAGTGATCTTTAAATAATCTTGTAAAGTAGTTAGGTCTCTTGGGTCGAGGCTTAGATGACCTAACAATGCACTTTTTAAAACCCCATGTGTTTTCCAGCACTTAGGCAATTTTCACAAATTAACCAAAATGAAGAGTTAAAACTACTTAACTCTTGTTAACCTCCTTCCAACTAATAAAAACCATTCCTAGGTCACCAATAATGGTCAACATGACCTTATCAAAAACAAAAAACAAAAAAGAATTTTAATACAAAACTTCAAAATAAGCTTACACTTTGGCACTTTGGCAGGTGCTCCTGCACCACTTTACCTCAAAACTATAAAAAAATATGTTTTTGCATTATCACTGACAAAATGGACATGATACAAAACATTGTAAGCATCTTAAACATATTGTGCAAGACCTCATTAATTCTAATGATATTCGAAATGGTGGTGTTAATGATCAAGGTAATAAGTATGTTTCCCCTCCCAACCAAAATTTACAAATATTTACCAATCTTATGCCAAATCACAACATCTCCTTTGTCAAAGATAGTGAAAATAAGAATGATGTGATGAATGTTGACATGAATTATAACAACATGAATAATAATGAGGAAAATCCTATGGATCATATGATTGGAATCATTGAAGTTCAAACTCGTAAAGGCCAAACTGATATGTCCCTTGTAATTTCATTCTCACAAAATGACATAAATAAACATGCACTTGATGGCCCTCTTTACATTATTGGAAGAATCAATAACAAGCATACTAATGGGATACTAATTGATCACGTTTATGTAGAGAATGTGATCACTGAAGAGTTCTTGTTTATGCATGAACTTTATCAAGATCCTTATGAACAACTGAAAGAATGGATCAAAACACATAATGGTTTTGCTAGCTCCCTAAGATAGGTTCGATAAATCTTCCTCTCCAAGTTTGACCAAGAATATTGAATGTCTCATTCTCCATCATCCCAACATGATATCAATCTCATGTGAAGTTAGGCTACCCATTCACTACTGAATTTGACACCATTTTTCGACGGGCATTCGTCGGTGGTTCGACAAATCTTTGTCAGATTAGCGATGAAATGGTGAAAATAGTTTCGTCACTATTTTTTCATTGCAGGTCTGATGATGAATTAAACGTTGAAAAAATGGCATAGATTCGTCAGTCGTCACATCATAAAATGGCTTAGATTTTCGTCAGAATATCAATGAAATGGGCATCGAAAGAACACCAGAATTTCATCACCAATTCAATGAAATGGGAAAGTATTTATGACGAAGCCATCATCGTAGGTAAGCAACTTCGTCAGACCTTTTATGTGGTTTGTTGGTGATGTACATCGAAAGTATGATGAAAAGGGAAAGGAGTTACGACAAAGCCTTCGTCATAGCTAAACAACTTCGTCAGACCTTTTTCTGTGATTCGTCGGTGGACTTCATTGTAATTATGATGAAATGGACAAGGACTTACGATGAAGCCTTCATCACAACTATAGAAACTTCGTCGAACCTTTTTTGTGATTCATCGGATGTGTTCGTTGAAATTTTGATGAAACAATGCAATTTTTTTTAAAAAAATATTCGTTGAAATGTACCATCAGTGAGAGATCAATCAAGTTGCGTCGCTTCGTATTTAAATCTCGGGGAATTATTTTATTGGAGCTCTAAAGTATTCAAATATTAAGGATTTAATTAGCTATAAGATGGAAAGTTGTTGGTTAGACATAATCCATCATCTTTTACATATATCTTTATTCACTTCTAGTGCTTCAAATAAATTTGTGTAAATGAGACAAAAATGTGAATCTTTTATGACAAAGAAAATTCTTAAAAGGAGGGGGGAGAGAGCAAAGGGTAGGGGGCAAGAGAATGCTTGAATGTATAGCAAAGTATAACATTTTGATCATTATAACAATGAAAGGAATCTTAAGTTTGAAGCATTAATATCATTTACAACATTTATGATCAAGAATGAATGTAAATAGAGAAACCCTTCAGAGCTGCCAATTTTTCCACTAACCTGTTATGCACAAATGTCAAATTTTAGAGTTATGTCACCACTAAAAACAGAACAAACAGAGCTTTGAAACCAAATCCACACACAACACAATGTGGTATTCATACAAATCCATACAAACAAACTAAAATCAGAACATTGGAATGGAAACAACTTAAAATTATGATGCAAAGCATGGATTCAGGGTAAAAGAATCATTTTTCTGCCACCATAGTGAAAAGTTAGCACTTTCTTTCATCTTCGCATATTGGTTTGATGCTTCAAACGATGCATTTCTTATATTGAAAATTGCATTACCTTATCGAGCTTCTCTTTGTTTCGAGAATAGTTTAATATTCTCTACTTAACAGGGCCAACCACGTTACGGTGGAAGCTCATTTGGCCCCTCCCCCCTCCCCCCCCCTCACATCATTCTCAATTCCCCATACCCAACCATATAACATTAATCATTCATTCATCCATTAATAACATATAACATTCATTCGTTAACATCTAACGTTCATTAATTAACATATTCACATTCATTCATTAACATATAATATTCATTCTTCAGCCATAATATCAAAATATGGTTGTCATGATATGATTACAATCACTTCTTTTTGTTTTTCAAAGCTACACAAAGCTAAAGTGGAGCATCATTTTCTAAATCAATATACATGTCCCCCTTCAGTTGTTCTACCCTCTACTCATGATCTTACCGTATGCCTAGTCATCTTCTCAGATGTGGACAATCACCAAGGGCCTAATGAATAAGAAAGAAATGTTAAAATGATATGTTTTATTATTATTGTTACAAGTATTCTCTTGCATTAATTAAAGAACATTAGAGTGGCTCCTCTTTAATCTCGATGGTTCCACATCATGCCCTGAATTTTGATATAGACTCTCATGCTCAACATGTTGAACACCCTCTAAATCCCTCGACCGCAAGAGCTGAAACACCTAAAGGTTACATTAATTAATACACCAATTGAAATTAAATATGTTTAAGAGAACATGAGAGTGGTCTTATTTACCCGATGTAGCTTCACATCATGTTCATGATCTTCTAGCTTGATCATGCCTCAACACGCCATCACGCCTACATGCTCTAAAGTTGGAAACATGAAAGGTTACATTAATTAATACAATCAAATTGCAATTAAATATGTTTTAAGAGAACTTTAGAGTGGTACTTTTACTTGATGGGGCCACATCATGTTCCTGATCTTCTCTAGCCTAATCATGCTCAGCATGTTGATCACGCTCTACATGCTCTAAAGTACCAAGATGCACACCATGACCTTCATTTGTAGGTTGCGCTCCACCCTCACTAGGCTGCATTTCCAATGTCATGTGTAGTATTATCATTGCTTGAATGTTTAAAACAAATAGGAATGTAATTATTTTATGGTGGAAATTAATATTG
>VDFB02058242.1:276705590-276732273 GCA_007258455.2 Sequoia sempervirens | reverse complement strand
ACCTTTGAATGGGTCCTTCCTAAGTCCTAGGACCCCCTTTTTACATGTTATTTCATATCTCCTAAACTTGTCCTAGTTGAGTGTGCTAGGACCCATTCTCCCTATGGCGAATGGTTCCTCCTTAACCTAGGACACCCCTTTTTGAACTTATTCTTAGCAAGATTTTAGTGATTTGAGATCCTAGATATGATGTAACTTGTGTTATTTGAATTTCAAGATTAAATATTAAGTATAAATATAAGGTACTTTTACATAGTTTCACCTAGAAAACTTTCATGAGATCAATCAATCTTCACAAGAGAATTATAGAGCATTCTAGAGAATTTTCAAAGGCATCCAAGGGTAGATTATCAAAAAAAAAATTGCAACAATAAAAGGTCATATCTTCATGTCAAAGGCATAGTCCATCATGCATATTGTTGATCAATCATGTTGATGTAGCATTAAAGATCCAATTCAAGCATATTCAAGGTGTTGTTTCTATTCAATTGTTGTGATCAAGATCTACATTCTTGGAAGCCACTTCATGCTAGATTGTTGATTTCTATTCCAAGACTTCATCCAAGGTATCATTGTTTCATTTTTCATGTTTCATGTTTCATTATTTCATCACATGGTTTAATTAGCTAAATAGGGTTTGACCAAGGAAAACCCCTATTCACTAACAATCAACAATTTTTCTTCTCTCTTGATGTGTGATTGTAGGTTTTAGATTGAATATCTAGTGGAGAATAAAAGTTGCAAAATATCAAGATTGTAAAGTTGCAAAAGTTGCCATCTTTATTGCAAGATCATGGAAAGTAATCTACAAAGTTTATTTCTAATTTTCGGGAGATAAACACTTGGGAGCTGGGAGTCCAGACATTGAAGAACAAAACCCAAAAATCACTTTTCTAGAACCCTACCAGAGACCCATTCACCATTGGGTGAATGAGTCCTTAGTGAGGCCCAAAACAACACTTTTTCAAAAATGTACACATCATTGCAATGTCTTAAAACCTTACAATTTTCTTTTATAATAGTTAGGTTTGATTTCTGATTATTATTTATGCATTTTACCTCACATAATTTAGTGAAACATTCAATCTAAAAAGTAGGAGGTGAACCCATTTGATCTATCACATTTGGGTTCATCTATTTTTCTATGTTTCAAATGGAACTAGAAAATACAAAAGTTACCTTTCCAATGTTTCAATTATGAAAAGATACGTCATTATGATTCTAAATTTGTAATAAAAGTTGCAAATGACAAACATAAGGATCATGAGGATAAATATGTCAAGAAGAGTTATTATGCCAAAAAATATAATTGTGTATCTAATGATGAGGAATTGAACTATCTAGATGATGAAATCGATGAATGCTTGTTCATGGCTTTCTATATTTTAACTAATTGTATTGATCCTAAAAGATGTGTGATGGAAATTTCTTTAGAAATAGGTCACAACATTGAAGGAACTATGTTGACCGCTTTTCATATAAGAGAGGAGAGAGACTACTAGATAATTGATAGTGGATTCTCAAAACATATGATAGGTGATTAGACTATGTTTTTTAATGTTTAAATGTATGATGGTCATCTTGTTAAGTATTGTGATGATACATATGCTAAGATATCTAGAAAAGGGTTCAATTGGTTTTGATGGAAAGAATAAGACAAATGATGTTCTTTATGTCAAGGGTCTCCAACATAATATTCTCAATGTAGGACAAACATGTAGTAGAGGATATAATATATTTTTTCAAGATGATGGTTGTGAGATTAGAAAAGGAAGCTTTGAAACTCTGATTGCTAAGAGAACAAGGATAGAAGGTAATGTTTATCAACTTAAAGGTGGTGGTATTAAGTGCTTTATGTCTCATATCAGTGAAGTTTGGTTGTGGCATAGAAGAGTGGGTCACATAAAGTTTGAAAACCTAGTAAAGATTAGTTCTAATGAAGTTGTGAGATATCTTCCAAGAACTACAAATCCTAACAATGAAATTTGTAAATAGTGTCAATTTTGGAAAGAAAACAAATAAGAGGTCCAAGACTAAAGAATATTCTACCATAATACCTTTAGATTTGGTGCATACAGACCTATGTGGACCTACCAGAATAAGAATCTCTCAAGGTGATAGGTATTTTATATTGTTGATTAAAGATTATTCTAGTGATGTGGGTGAAATTTCTTAAAGAAAAATTAGAATCTTTAGATAAGTTTAAATCATTTAAATCTATGATAGATAATGAAATAGATTTGAAAATAAAGTTCTTGAGGTATGATAGTGTTGGTGAGTTAACCTCCAATGAGTTTAATAGTTTTTGTGAAGATCATGGGATAAAGAGATATTTGTCAGCTCCTAGGACTTCTTAGTAGAATGGAGTTATAGAAAGAAAGAACAAGATAGTTCAAGAAATAGAAAGGACCATGATGAAGGAAGAAAATCTACCAAATGTCTATTAGAGAGAATTTATTCATACTACATACTACATTCTTAAGAGCTCGTTCAAGCAAGAGTGAACACTTCAATGATTCCTTGTGAATTATGGTATAGTAAACCTCCTTCTATGAAATATTATAGAGTCTTTGGAAGAAAATGCTATATTAGGAGAGATGAAGAAAACTTAGGAAATTTTGATGCAAGATCTAATGAAGGAATCTTCCTTGCATACTCTACAAAGAGAAAGGCATACAAATGCTACAACAAAAGGCTAAAGAAGATAGTTAAAATTGCAATTTTCAAAAGGAATAAAAAAGCTACAACAAAAGGCTAAAGAAGATAGTTAAAATTGCAATTGTAAAATTAGATGAAGAACCACATCAAAGTTCAGTGGTGATAAAAGGATATGAATCTACTGAATCCCCTTGTAGTGAAGAATATTTAAAGAAGAAGAGAAAGAGAAAGGGATGATAGTTGAAGAGGACGAATCTCTAGGAAAGATACCTAAGAATCCTAAGTATGTGTAGAAGAATAGTTTTGAAGATAAAATCATTGGACATAAAAGCATAGGTGTGCAAAGAAGGAGAAAATATGCTATGATAGAGGAACTGGTAAAATTTTATTTACTTTTTGAGGTAGAACCTATAAAAGTTACCGAGGCATGCAAAGATGAGAATTGGATCAAAGCTATGGAAGAATAATTAGGAAAAATTGAGAAGAATTAGACTTGGGAATTGGTCTCAAGACCAACAAATAAGATCGTGATAGGAACTAAGTGGGTTTTTCAGAAATAAGTTGAATGAGGATGGAAACATTTTTTTGGAATAAGGCTAGACTTGTGTGTAAGGGCTACTCACAAGTGGAAGGAATATATTTTGAAGATACTCTTTCTCTCGTGGAAAAAATGGAAATTAGTAGGATGATTTTGGCTTTTGTAGCACATAAAGAATTCAAGGTATATTAGATGGATGTGAAGTCTACATTCTTGAATGTTGAGTTAGAAGAAGAGGTTTACATTTAACAAATTGAAGGATTTCAATTCTTGGATGAAGCTGATATGGTTTGAAGGTTGAAGAAGGAATTATATAGTCTCAAACAAGCCTCAAGAGCTTGGTATGCAAGATTTGATAAGTATTTATTGTAGCAGCGATTCAAAAAGGGTAATAAAGATAGAAACCTTTACTTCAAAGTTGAGGGAGATGATATCCTAATTATAATTGTGTATGTTGATTACTTAATCTTTTGAGGAAATGAAGGTATTAAGAAGTTTGAAGAGGAGATGCAAAAATAGTTTGTTCAAGATGTCAATTTTTGGGGAGATGAATTTATTCCTTAGGTTACAAATTTGTCAATAAAAAATGGTATTTTTGTTTCATAGAAAAAGTATGTAAAAGAAATGTTGAAGAAGTTTGGAATGGAGGACTCTAATCTTGTATGTAATCCTATGGTTACTAGTTGCAAGTTGAGCAAGAATAATGAATCTCCTAAGACAAATAAGAGCTAGGATAGATCAATGATTGTTGGAATACTATATCTAATTGTTGCTATATTGAATATAAAGTATGTAGTGTGTCTTGTGACATGATTCCATGAAGATCCCACAGAGTCACATATGACAGTAATAAAGAGGATATTTAGATACTTGAAGGGCACTCTAGACATTGTTTTATGGTATCCTAGGGATACTAATTTCTCTTTCAGTGAATATATAGATATAGATTAGGTAGGATGTATAGAGTATACAAGAAGTATAAATAGAGGTTCTTTCTTTCTTTGAAGTAGATTGGTTTCATGGTTGTGTAAGAAGTATGATTCGGTGTCATTATCTACTGAAGAGGTAGAGTATATTGGTGCAACACCGTGCTACATATAGGTGTTATGAATGAAGCAGATAATGAAGGATATACGAGTATCATATGATGAATATATTTCTATCTTGTGTGATAATAAAAGTTCTATCAATATCTCAAATAGCTCGGTAATGTATTCAAGGACAAAGAATATCCCTACCAAGTATCACTTTCTAAGATAAAAAGTTGCAGAGAATGAGGTGAAGCTAGAGTATGTTCCTAAAAAGGACAAAGTTGTAGATATTTTCTCAAAGGCTCTTCCAAAAGATACACTTGAGTATCCAATAGAATTGAGGGGTTATTTACCCTCCTTATTTCAACTATATGCATACATGCGTGCATCTATCAAGGAGAGAATTTCAAGGTACATTCTTGGTCTTCGGTTGATGAAGACTACCTCTCAAAGGGAGTACGGGTTTGTGGTTTTTGGTTGGTGCATTTAGGGGAAGCATATCATGTACCCCTAAGGGCGAGTAAGTATAAGAGAGATAAATGGAGAGTAAAAAACACACAAAGTATAGGAGTGAGAGATATATAGAAAGAGTAGTGGAGAGTGGGCAACTTGTAGGTGTTGCCTAAAGTGAAGTGTGCAGGTGATGTCAAAGGGTGAGATTGATTCCATTTGACATTTATGTCAAAGGGGGAGATTATTGTCTAAAATACTTATCAAGAAAGGGGGAGAATGAGAGGATGAATTACTCAGGCATGGAGAGAAGTCTATAAAACAGTGGTAAAAAGAAAAAAGTGTTGCTTGATGCAATGCTTCTTTTGTTGTTGATGGTTTTTTAGAGTAAGTGTTGCCATAAATAATAAAGGGGGACATTTTTGGAGACTTGAGGTTTTAGGAGAGATTTTTGGAGATTTTTAGTGTTGTCTTTAGTTTTTTCAATTATGTCAACCCCTTGTATGTGGATATTGTTGGAAAGCGTTGTCATATGTGTTGTGGTTTGATGTCAACCTCTAGTATGGATGTGTTGTGGTGTTGAGTAGGCATTGTAAATTTAGCAAGTTCACTTGGTTTCCAAGTTCTTCTAACAATATTTGAATAAGAAAGTGTGCAAGGTTAAAGAGGTAGGTTCTATGTTGTTCTTTGTATTCCTTATTTTCTAATATGTTCTTATGTAGGTTTTACATGATGATCAAAGGTATTAAGTTGTTTTATATCAGGGTTTTAGGTTGTGGATCATACAAAAAGTGGATGATGTGTTTGACATAGTGTTACCTATGAAAAGGTTATTTGGGAGAAATGGAATTGCTCTAGCATTCTCTACATTGAGGTTTCTTGTCTTACAAATTTGGGAACATGCTAATAGTGTTTGTATCTATCTTTTTTTGGAGTGTTGATTTTTGAGTTGCTATGCAATTTTAGTTCTTGAGTTAGAGGTTGTTGGTTGTGGAATTGTCTATAGAGGATGAATTTTTTTTTTTTTGTTTCAGGTGGTTGTGGTAGTGTTGTAGAGTATTATGTTGATGTTGGAATATTCTAGTGTGTTGTGTGGCATTGTCATGTGGTATGCAAGATGTTTTTGGACATGTTAACCTTGGAATGAAGTTGATTATTGTTAGCATTAATTGAGGTTTGGCCAACCTAGCATGTTAGTGCTATGTGTGGAAGTACTTCAAGGATTGTGGACATACCTGGTGAAGTGTGTTGGTGTATATTTGGGTCCTAGTTAACCCTTGGTATGATCATCCTTCATTTCTTTACACTGTGAATGTTTTTGGTGCCAACGTATTTTGGTATTACACGTTTGAGGTGTATGCTTTTCACTGACATCGACCTAGAGATTGTTTCTGAGGTCATGAATAGTATAAATGATTTGTGGAGGAAAATGTACTCCTTCACATTTTCACAATTTTTTTGAGTCTCGTCAATTAAATTAGACTTAATTATGTCTTAATAAGCCCTATTTTACATCTAAAAGCCTAATAAATTGCATTTTTTTATTGGGAAAACCTGACAACAATTAATGCCAACACATAATACTTTACCTTAAGCAATGTGTGTTCCAATAATAGGGACATGGGACCCATTCACCCATGGGAGAATGGGTCCTTTCTAGGCCTTTGAACATAAATTTAAAATTTGTTTTTGGTGGTATTTTAATGTCCCTAGATTCAAATTTCAATGTCAGCTTATGATTTTTAACTTTTTGAGAAATTAGGGATACCTATAAATATAAGGTTATTTCATCAATTCAAATCCTAATAAGCTAGAGATTTCATGCAAGTATTCCTAAAGCTAAGATTATGATAAAGGGAATTCAAGAGTATGTTTATAAGTGATTTATTCCAGCAATTAAGATCTCAAGCATCATGTCAAAGTATTTTACAATCATGCATGTTTTTGGAGCTATCATTGTGATGTAGATTTAAAAGATTCAATTCAAGCATTCAAGTCATATTTCAAATATCAAGATCCACATCCATTGAATCCATTTCATGCAAGATCAAGATCAATATTTTAGACTTTGAAAGGTTTATTCAAGAGTTTGGTGAGTTGCAACATAGCATTGTTCATTCATCATTCCTCTCATATTTCATTATTTTCATTTAAGTTTTAATTACCCAAATGGGGTTTGACCAAGGAAAAACCCCATTCACTCAAAAAAAAAAAATTCCTCCTATGTTTGTGTTGTAGATCTTAGGTTGAAGAAAGACTGAAGATCTCTTGAAGATCAAAATTGGAAAAGTTGTCAAAGTTGCAAAAAGTTGTTGTCAAGCCACAAAAACTCACCTATAAGGTTTATTTCTAAACTTCTGGCATTGAAACCT
This sequence comes from Sequoia sempervirens, assembly GCA_007258455.2. Lineage (NCBI taxonomy): Eukaryota > Viridiplantae > Streptophyta > Pinopsida > Cupressales > Cupressaceae > Sequoia > Sequoia sempervirens. The sequence continues at coordinate 276,725,224 of VDFB02058242.1, read as the reverse complement.
AGATCAAACATAAGCTACATATTGACATGAGAGGATCCCAAAAGTTGTTTAAAACCTTTGCACAAAGACCCATTCACCTATGGGAAAATGAGTCCTAGTCAACCTCTTGAAATTGCATTTTGATTACTGGTACGCAATATTTAATCCTTCTTAGATCGACATAAAGTTTATTGTTTCTATTTATAATATCAATCTTTAAATTGATGTTTCAAGTTTGAATGAGCATTATAATTGAGTTGATTTACTATTTTCATTTTTCCCCCAAAAGTGTTGTTTATGTTGATACCCCCATCCTCAATCATAAGGTAATCAATAGATTCCCTCATTGAGTTGACTCACCTAAGGGTTTGTAATTCAATTCTTTGTGTGGATCTTATTTCCTAATGAAATAAAGGAAAATAGGTCCATAGTTGGTGAACCCAGGCTTATAAAAAACACATTAACCTAACCCCTACCAATTTTTTTGTTGTTTCATTTTGGTGAACCTAGCATTCTTGGACTATAAACTTTCTAAATTTGGAGTCCATTTAAACCCTAGATATAGGATTTACATTACTTTGCACTTCATTGATTTTTTTTGGATCTCATTTAGGGTTTTAGGTTTGTATTTTTGCACAATTTAAAATCTTGAAAATTCCAAAAAAATCATCAATTTTGCACAGTGCTTACATAACATTGCATAATCCATCATTTAAATTAGAAAATTGAATCAAAATTGTATCTCAAATTAGGTCTTTTTTCTTGTTATTTCACATCATTTCACACTTGCATTTAGATCTAATTTGCCAAAAATCTAAAATTGTAACTACCTCTTTGCAACTGGAATATGAAAACATAAACATTAACAAACAGCTATAACTTAATTTTTCAAAACCCTAACACAAGATCCATTCTCCCATGGGTGATTGAGTACTTAATCTAACATATTTCTGAATTTCTGGGCACTAAAAACTCTATGTCTACATTTTGTGTTTCTGCATTTAGCTTTCTGTTATAGTTTCCAAAAATTTAGTTTTTCACAATCATCTATTGCATTAAGTTTAATTACCAAATTGAGTGCATTGTTTCAAAATAAAAAAATGGAATTAAAAGACATTATTTTTAGGTTTTTGCATAGTATAATCATAAAATTATCTTGTTTAAGATCTGAAAATTGCTCTCTTTTTACATACTTTCATTGCACTTCCTATCTTTGGGTGTTTTTTGCATTTATCTAGTGCCTATTCTCCAATTTGGGTGCACCTTAAATTTGGTGAAACTTTTATGAGCTTCACAACTTGGTGTCCTATTACCAGTACTTTCATGGGACATAGTTCAAGGCTCATGTCATCCCACAATATACCACTCACCATGGATCTTTGGTTTTCCAACTCTTTCACTCATAGTGTTGATACTAGTCAACCCATCATGGATCATACCCTTGACACCTAATTTACTATGACCTCCTTACGAACAAATAATGTTACTAATGTTGAATCAATCATTTCTAATGTACCTGAAGAGAACCTAAGAAAAATGGATGAAGAATTAGAAAAATTGCAAAACTTTGTGAGTTCTAAAAATATTGTTGGTATTGTGATTCTTTTCATGGATAACATGATGAGAATGATTGATAATGAACTAAGAATAGAAGTTGTGTATCCTATCTCATATCATTAATAAATATGTCCCTATAATGACTAGTTATGCTCAAACTTTTAGATATATTCAAAGTGAAGGTGGAAACCCAATTCCTCCTTCCACAACTATGGCCTTTATTCTGACATACACTAATCCAATTATTACTACAACCATACAATATACTAGGAATGCCAATACTACCTTAGGTGTTTCCATTGGGAATCCCTTTAGCTTTGTGAATTCAAATCTCATATCTCCTAACCTATCTCCCCTCACGAACATACAATTCACTTGTCCTCCAAACACATATACACCTTCACCATATTCATCTCCATCTCAAACCAAAAAAAATGATTTCATCCTTAACTGACTCTTACATAGTGTTTCATCCATCTAACAAAAAATTGCTACATTGAATCAAAATCAAAATGGAAAACCTTCACAATATGTCAAAAGAAACCCATTGTCCTTGGAGATATTGAGAACATAAATGCCACAAGGTATAGAGATTCCTAGATTTGAGAAATATGGTGGGAAGGGAGATCTTGTTACTCATGTTTCCACATACAAAACTTCATGTAGTGACTTCATCTTTTAAGGTAAAATTTTGGCTAAACTCAAGAAACTGCCTTGGAATGGTTTTGTTCCCTACCAAATAAGGGTATGTATAGGATCATCATGGAAAAAGCAAGCCCTTAAGTGGCAAAAAAATTAGAAAAATTAGACTTAGGAAACTTGACGTAAAAATTTGAATAAGTTATCTATATTATTTCAAAAATATGTAAGAATAGAATTGTAGAAAATTGAATGTAGTTTCTAAACTACTAGATTTTTTTTTTAAAAATAAATCTATTTGGTGAAAATTTGAAATTTCAATGTAGTAGTACCTAAATTTTAAGGAAAAAATAAGAAGTAGGTGTCCATCTGACCACACTAACCACAACAAAATGATAATATTTTTTAAAAAGATTTTAGATATTAGTAGAGGACTCATGTCCCAATGTGATGTATATTTTTTTGTAATTTTTTCCAAGTAAAAAAATAATTTTGAATTTTTTATCACAAATTTTAAAAAATATAAAAACTTGTATGTCTGACCACCTTAACTTGGTCAAAACTTCATGAAATTCAATTTTTATTTTTTTAATTCAATAGTATGCAAAACATAGAATGTGATTCATTTTTTAGATTCAAAAAATGTGATACAGTTTGAAAGCTAGATGTTTTTCAATCAGCCTATCATCAAGACTTTACTCAATTCAAATAGAAAATTAATAATAATTATTTATTAAATTCAAAGTAAAGCATAATTTATATTGGTGGAAAGCTAAGAATCTCCTTTAAAAACCCTTTTCGTTTCATCAATTTTGGGTTAAAAAAAAGTCATCAACCACATACCCTACAAATACCCATCATATTGCTACTTTTTGGCCCATCATGATCCTACACATACCCATAACTTAATACATTAATTCAATGAACTTGTTGATTCCTTTCTCCATCATTTCCAAGTACACATGGGTCATAAGATGACTTTAGAATATTTAATGAAATGTAAGAAAAAAGATGATGAAAAGGCCACTAACTTTATCGCTCATTATCAATTGCTTGACTCATAAATCATCATTAGGATTCATGATCCTGATCTTCAACAAATTTTCATTGATAACTTGTGAAATATGCATTAAGATAAGATTGGGATGATGAAATTTCCCTCCTTCACATAGTTGTGTACAACACTTTGTGCTTACCAAAATTTGGTTAGTAATGATGAATTGAAATCTCCCTCTAACCATCCTGAAAAATTTGAATCCACACCTCAAACAAACTGCTTACCAGTCAAGAAACCAAATAAGGGATTTATACAACTCAATTCTCATCAAGCAACTCAGCATGATGACACCCAAGTGGTTGCTATAAATAAAAAAGTTACCCCTCTACCTAATACCCTTCATTCCATCATGTTGTAGCTCATAAACAAGAACTTAATTTCCTTACCTCTTGTTAGAGATCATAATCCTACTAAGCCTTTATGATAGGGACAGGGTTGGATTGAATCAATCACTGACTCAATGCTCTGGGTCTCACCTTTGATAACCTTTGGTGTCACTTCCTCCACCACTCAACCTATAGGTCCTAGGCCACCTAGGAACCCCTGGTTTCTCTACCAACCCTGCTATCAATTCAAGTCCTTAAACCAAGCCAAACTTGGTGCTCTTCTTCTCATGTTATTTCTAGCCCTTAATACTCTTAAAGACTAGCTCACCTCCAAATTCTTTCAAATCTTGTTGTAGGGGTGTGAAAAGCTTCCATGGCTTCAAAATCATCTGACAAAGGCTCCTAATCAACCTCCATTGACTAGCTCTCCATCGTTTCAAGAAAATGCTTTTCTTGGGTTTGAAAGGCTAGTAGCCTTGAGCCCCAATTAGGTCGCTAAATAGGGGAAAAATGCTTCTTCTTCCTAAACCCACCAAGTGATGCAGAGTCCGGAGGCTCAACCTTAATCAAATTGGCAACCTGCCTTCAAGAGGTATCTAGAAAGATTAAAATGACCATATAAAGTAATTCAACCAGTCTTCCAAGTTCAACAATCATCAGAAGCACAATTTCCCAATTTCACTCCTAAACCCCCAGTTTTAGTACAAACCAAGTTTAGGCATTTTCACCAACATTTTCCAAAACACCTAACAAAATCAAGGATGATTAAGATACCCTTTTGCAAGTTATAAAACATACAGGAAAACCAATATCAACTCTTTTGGACAAACTCAAAGATCCAATACTCCTGCCATGGAAAAGGCTAGTGGATTAGCCCACTTTTACAAAGAAAGTATACTTCAAACTACACCAAAATTTATGAAACCTTGGGGAAGCAATTAAAATGGCCAAAAAATACTAAATCCACCACTAGTTTCCAGAAATCACTCTTCCAACATAGCACAGCCTAAAACCCTTGATTCTAGGCCTTCAAAAGGAGGGTTTATTGTAAATCATACCTCCAGACCTTTCCAGACTCTGCCACCTGTTCAAAAACACATAATTATGCTTGAAAAATCTTTAAACTTCATCACATAGGTTATTTCTTCCAGAAAACTCATAAACCATTATTTAGTTCCTCACTTTCATAAGGAAAATCACCCAAATTCAACCTAGTGCAACACCCAAAACCCACAAACACACTTCCTTTGACTTGAAAATAATTTGGAAACCTATTTTACAACAAATGGGGCCATTCCACCAAGTTACAATTGCTACAGTAGGTGGAATGCCCTAAAAACTCATTTTAATACTCTCAAATCACCAATTTACACCAAAACAAGGCAGTTTCAGTAAAACGTCAATAACACCCTCTAAGCTTAATAAAAATTCACCAAACCACTTTCAAATGAAAGCTGACACTCTCCTCTTTCCAACCATAATAGGGTTGATCCTGTACAGGTCGTACAAAGGTCATACCACACGTTTTAGCAGCAAATTTACACACGGAAATTTCCAGAAAGTAGCCTTTTTTTCATTATAACTTCAAAAAAATGATTCAACAACCATGCCTCGACCATGAGAGGCTTATTTAACATATAACCACCCTTACAAACATCCTCCAACTGGAATTTTAATTATTTGGACATTGGAAACCAATTTTTTACCAATTAGACCCCTAATTGCCTAGTTTTGCACTTTTAACAATTTGTTGACAATAAGTACATTTTTATGCAACCTTTTGCATTTTTTGAACTAAATAACATCAAAGACCCCTAATTACATCATTAATAGTCCCAAAGACCTTATTTAACATAAAAATTACTCATACTATCACTAACTCCTAGACTAACCCTCATAGAATGCACTTTGCAATTACATGTTTTTAGGTGCTCCTGCACCATACTCCCCAGGTACAAAAAATTTATGCCCCATAAATTACTCCAAAGGTTTTCTCCAACTCTCTGCACAATCCCTTCAAACCTGCTCCAAGTCACTTGCATGGAAATCTTCCTCCAAGGGACTTTATACCCTTCATACTTTGCTTTGACTGCACCTTGCCATGCTTGATCCTGCTCAAATGAATCTGCTTGCTGCCTTTTGTCTTCATTAACACCTGCAAACAAAAATTCGATACACAAACTGAAACAACCATGCATTAGTGTCTCCTTTTCATGCTCTTCCATGAGCCTTGGCCAATTATACATGTAGTTCTACCCTTCAATTCTATTATTTGCAACATAATCTGCATTTTTCCCTTCCACTTTCATTTTAACCTTTGGTCTGACCACTGTCAAAAGGATGAACAAATCAGTGATTCCCTTAACTCTCAACCCCTTATCCTTCCACTTCACACCTGCACTCAAATGAATTATGCTTGGATCCCTTTCCTCAATAGCATACAATAGCCTAATTGCTAAACTTAGCAACCAAGGACAACTCACTGTCCCAATCTCATATTTTCCTCTCTTCTCCAACTCAGTTGGAGACCACACACACTGTCTTCTCTTAGTCATTCCCTGGCCTAGCACCTTCAACCTCTCAATCCTAGCCTCTGTCCTTATTGCAACTCTCTGCAAAACCTTTTCCATATGTTCTTCACCTCTCATGGTGACCAACCTCTGCTCAACTCCTATAAACTTTCCAAACTCTTCCATAGTCTCCTTCACTGTTTTCTACCAATCTTCATAGCTGCCTGTCTTTTTCTTGACTTCAACAACCTGCTCATTATCTTCAAGCCTTTCAAGACTTCTTTCATTCCTCTCATCATTTTTCTTTTTAGTCACTTCCTCATTCTTCATTTTCTCAGTTTCCAAGACCTTTTTACCCTCTGTCACACAGTCCACTATGTTTACAATCCCTGTCTTTTCATCACTTACACTTGCTGTCAAGGGACACTCTACTGCCCCAATCATGATCTTGTCATAATTTTCAAGCCTTTCACGGCTTTCCCAAACTTTCCCACCTGTCTTATCTGCATCTCTTCTTTCCCCTTTAACATTCTCAGCCTTCAAAACTTCCCTGTCGTCAATTGTTCTACCCTGCTGCAACTCATCTTCTTTGTTATCAGACTTTTGTGATTGCCCAATACCCTATCCAGTCAGCAGACATTGCTTATCTCCTCTATAGACCTCACTAGGCCTTCCTTGGTTCTCCATTGGTAATTCTCCTTCATTCTTATTCTCTTCTCTTTGAGAAATCTTTGCCCCAAGTGCCTCCTGCTCACAATACTCTGTCTTAGCTTCTTGTACCACTGTGTTTTTCATAGGTGTCTTCCCTAGAACACCATTAACCTTCAATGAACAAACTTCTTTTTGTCCTTTATCTTCAACACAATCCTCAAGCTTACCTTGCTCTTTTAAGGTCATTTCATGTTTGACCTTCACTTCCCTTGTCTCTCTTATGTCTTCAATCTGTATTGTCCTTCCCAATGCTGCTTCATGGTGTTTTTCCTTCTCCATTGCAACTATGCTATGCCCTTTTTCCTCATCCTTGTCTTTGTCTGCTTTATATCCTAAGAACTTGTGTCTTTCCTACAGTATCACCCTTGTTCTCTTGTCTTGGCCATCTTCCACCAATGAAGTCAAAACATAAATCCTCCCATCCTTTTTAATCTGGTAATTATTATCCCTGCCATAGTACATAGCAAATCTTTCCCAACACCATGGTTTTCCAAACATTAGATGACAAGAGTGCAATGGTACAATATCACATAATATTTTGTCCTTATATTCACCTATTTCAAATTCAACCCATGATTGTTCTTTAACCAAAAATGTGTTCTCACCATTCATCAATGAAACATAATAAGGTGAATCATGTCAGAACCTTTCTAAGTTCAATTTTTCAACCATTTCAAGAGCTACCAAGTTATCCAAACTACTTGAATCAACCATAACCTTGCATATCTTACCTTTTCACTTGCACCTAGTCTTGAAATTTTCATTCCTCATCTGTTTCTCCTTCTCATTCAAACCTCTAGTAGCCATGATGTCCTTTCTCCTTCAATCTTTAAGAGATCTACTTCCTTGCTCTGATACCACTCTGATGCAGAGTCCGGAGGCTCAACCTTAATAAACTTGGCAACCTGCCTTCAAGAGGTATCTAGAAAGATTAAAATGACCATATAAAGTAATTCAACCAGTCTTCCAAGTTCAACAATCATCAGAAGCACAATTTCCCAATTTCACTCCTAAACCCCCAGTTTTAGTACAAACCAAGTTTAGGCATTTTCACCAACATTTTCCAAAACACCTAACAAACTCAAGGATGATTAAGATACCCTTTTGCAAGTTATAAAATATACAAGAAAACCAATATCAACTCTTTTGGACAAACTCAAAGATTCAATACTACTGCCATGGAAAAGGCTAGTGGATTAGCCCACTTTTACAAAGAAAGTACACTTCAAACTCCACCAAACTTTATGAAACCTTGAGGCAGCAATTAAAATGGCCAAAAACTACTAAATCCACCACTAGTTTCTAGAAATCACTCTTCCAACATAGCACGGCCTAAAACCCTTGATTCTAGGCCTTCAAAAGGAGGGTTTATTGTAAATCATACCTCCAGACCTTTCCAGACTCTTCCACCTATTCAAACACAAATAATTATCCCTGAAAAAGCTTTAAACTTCATCACATAGGTTATTTCTTCCAGAAAACTCATAAACCATTATTTAGTTCCTCACTTTCATAAGGAAAATCACCCAAATTCAACCTAGGGCAACACCCAAAACCCACAAACACACTTCCTTTGACTTGAAAATAATTTGGAAACCTATTTTACAACAAATGGGGCCATTCCACCGAGTTACAATTGCTACAGTAGGTGGAATGCCCTAAAAACTCATTTTAATACTCTCAAATCACCAATTTACACCAAAACAAGGCAGTTTCAGTAAAATGTCAATAAAACCCTGTAAACTTAATGAAAATTCACCAAACCACTTTCAAATGAAATCTGACACTCTCCTCTTTCCAACCATAATAGGGTTGATCCTGTGCAGGTTGTAAAAAGGTTGTACCACATGTTTTAGCAGCAAATTTACACACGGAAATTTCCAGAAAGTAGCCTTTTTTCATTATAACTTCAAAAAAATGATTCAATAACCATGCATCGACCATGAGAGGCTTATTTAACATCTAACCACCCTTACAAACATCCTCCAACTGGAATTTTAATTAGTTGGACATTGGAAACCAACTTTTTACCAATTAGACCCCTAATTGCCTAGTTTTGCACTTTTAACAATTTGTTGACAATAAGTACATTTTTATGCAACCTTTTGCATTTTTTGAACTAAATAACATCAAAGACCCCTAATTACATCATTAATAGTCCCAAAGACCTTATTTAACATAAAAATTACTCATACTATCACTAACTCCTAGACTAACCCTCATAGAATGCACTTTGCAATTACATGTTTTTAGGTGCTCCTGCACCACTAAGCAACCTAGTTCTTTTCTTAGAAAATGTATTTCACTTGCCCTCACCTCCAAGATTCCTATGGTTTCAAGACTGCTCAAGCTGTATGTTGTCTAGACACCAAAATGGGCAAGAAGTTAGGGTTTCCTTAGCTTTCTCAGGCTGATTCAAAACTGGTGAAAAGTTCTTCATTCAAATGGATTGTTAAAGGCTCTTCCTTGGCACCATGTAGAGCCAATACACTCCCCTAAATCCTCAAAAAATAATTTCTTAAAAAACTTCACTCCCCTGCAAATTATTCATGCTATCCTCAAGCCTTTCCTAGCCGGGTTCACACTGTCTCTCCTAGGGTAAGGCCTTGAGGATGGTTCCAGAAATTCCAAAGATTCCTACTGCTAAAATATGTACACTAATGGAGTTTATCCACCTTCCCAATGTCTCCATACTTCTTGGTACGGTGGGAGTGCGGGCTAAAACTCCATTTTTATCACAATTACTAGTCAAAACCAAAACAGAAATAACACAGAATTTACAATACAAAATGAAGGTGATGGGATTACTAACTAATGAATCAGACAAGTGCTTCAAAAAGCTTCACTACATACTATTTAATCCAACCAAAAACTTTACTCAATCATTTATCTGTTGTTCCAATAACAATAACAGGAAAAACTAGAAAATTTTAATAAGAACACTATTTTTCTTCCACTCCTGAAAGTACAGTCCGTACAATCAAGCTTCAAACCCTCAAAAAAGTGAAGAGTGATCTTTAAATAATCTTGGAAAGCAGTTAGGTCTCTTGGGTCGAGGCTTAGATGACCTAACAATGCACTTTTTAAAACCCCGTGTGTTTTCCAGCACTTAGGCAATTTTCACAAATTAACCAAAATGAAGAGTTAAAACTACTTAAATCTTGTTAACCTCCTTCCAACTAATCAAAACCATTCCTAGGTCACCACTAATGGTCAACATGACCTTATAAAAAACAACAAAAAGGATTTTAATACAAAACTTCAAAATAAGCTTGCACTTTGGCAGTTTGGCAGGTGCTCCTGCACCATTCTCCCCCTCTCAGCACAAAGATCAAGGAACTTGAGTTGATATCAATGATAGATCAATGCCTAGCTTCTTAAAGTCAGCTTCCTCAACCCAGGTAGCCTCAGATTCATGTTTGTTCCTCCACTTGACAAGGTGCTCCATGTACACCTTATGTCTTGTAGCCTTCTTCACCCTAGAGTCAAAGATATTCTTTGCCTGAGGTTTCTCTTGATTAGGAAGGGGTATATTACTGATATCCTTAAAGATCTCCTAGCTGTTCTAAATTTCATCATTGACTATCCCCTTATACCTGATTAAATCAACAACATTAAATACTGGAGATATGCCCAAATCTAATGGTAATTCTACCTTGTATGCATTCTTTCCATACTTGGCTAAAACCTTGCATGGTCCTACTCTTTTCATCTGCATTTTGGTTGAAATTCCCTTTTTCAACCTTGATTTGTTAAGATGGACCATAACATAGTCACCTACTGCAAATTGCACATTTCTCCTTGACACATCAACTTAATCTTCAATTTTTGTGTTTCTATGATTGTCTTCTTAACCTACTCATGAATCTCCTTCATTGTCTGACTGAAGTCTTCTACATGTCCACTTCTATTCTCTTGAGATCCAAGGTCTCTAATTTCACAAATTCCTCTTGGGTGCATCCCATACATAACCTCAAAATGACTTTTTCCTGTAGTTCTATTGATACTGTCATTGTAGGCATATTCAGCTTGAGAAATCACCACGTCCCATGTCTGTCCATATTCCTTTGTCAAGCACCTCAATAGATTACCTAGCACTCTATTAACCACCTCTATTTGGCCATTGGTCTGAGGATGGTAAGCTGATCCAAATAACAGATTTGTTCCCAATCTGCTCCATAGAGTCTTCCAAAAGTGACTCATGAACTTCACATCCCTATTAGAAACAATACTTAATGGCAATCCATGGATCCTTACTATCTCCCTAAAGAAAAGATGGGCAATGTAGCTAGCATCATGTGTAGTCTTGCAAGGGATAAAGTGACTCATCTTGCTAAATCTGTCCACAACTACATAAATATTGTCAAACCCTGCCTTAGTCTTGGGGAGTCCTACCACAAAATGCATACTAACACACTCCCATGGTCTATTGGGAATGGGTAAAGGTTGATACAAACTTGCATTGCTGGCTCCCCCTTTGGCTTTCATGCAAACTACACACTACACCACATATTTCCTAACATCTCTTGCCAACTTAGGCTAGTAATAGAATCTTTGTACCAACTCTAAAGTTTTATTTATTCCAAAATTCCCACTAAGACCGCCATTATGTTTCTCTTGGATCAGATTTTCCCTTATTGATCCTCTTGGGACACATAACAGATTACCCTTAAATAACAGTCCATTTTGCAATGTATACTCAGCATATTGACTATGAAAATGATTCTCAAAATCAGAGCATACCTTGTAGGCTTCTAAAAATTCTTCATCATCACCATAGAGGTCTTTGAAACTCTCTAATCCAATGCTCTTCAGCTATATTTCCTGCACTGTCAACATTCTCCTGCTTAATGCATCTGCCACCTTATTCATTTGTCCTTTCTTGTTCTTGATGGTAAAAGTGAAAGCTTGGATGTATTTCATCCATTTCAAGTGTCTATTACTCAACTTCTCTTGGGTGTTGATATAACTGAGTGCCTGGTTATCTATGAAGACCACAAACTCTTTGGGTAACAAATAATTCCTCCACTTCCTAAGGGACTGCACTAAAGCATATAATTCTAGATCATAAGTGGAGTATTTTTTCTTGGCTTCATTGAGTTTTTTAGTAAAGAAGGCTATAGGCCTACCTTCCTGACTAGGTACTCCTCCTACTGCTACTCCACTTGCATCACACTCAACTGTGAAAAACTTATCAAAACTAGGCAATAACAAAATTGCTTGAGTTGCCACTTCTTGTTTCAATTTTTCAAACCCTTTATCAGCCTCTTGAGTCCATTTAAACTTTGTTTTTAGACCACCTTTAATAGTATCCAGAACTGGTGCACATATACCACTAAAATTCCTTATGAACTTCCTATAAAACTGAGCCAACCCATGAAAGCTCCTTACCTCTATTGTTGTGGTTGGTGTAGGCCAGTTTAGGATGGCTTCCACCTTGCTTGGATCCATCTTCAAGGTTCCTTGGGATACTACAAAGCCTAGATACACAACCTCTTGCTTGAAGAACTCACACTTCTCAAGGTTAATTGCCAATTGTTCTTCTTGCAACCTTTTAAGAACCATTTCCACATGCTTCAAGTGTTCTTCTGTTGTCTTACTGAAAATCAATATGTCATCAAGATAGACTACCACAAAAATCCCTGTAAAATCCTTGAGCACCTCATTCATTAGTCTCATGAATGTGTTAGGGGAATTTGAGAAGCCAAATGGCATCACTTTCCACTCATATAAGCCATCATTTGTCTTAAAAGCTGTCTTCCACTCATCACCCTCCTTGATTCTGATTTGATGATACCCTCTCTTAAGATCTAACTTGGTGAAGTATTGTGCACCTCCAAGACAATCCATTAAATCTTCTATTCTAGGGATAGGGAATCTATATATGATTGTAATCCTATTGATTGCTCTAGAATCAGTAAAAAGTCTCCACTTACCTCCTTTCTTTGTTGCCAAAACCACCGGGATTGCACATGGGCTTATGCTCTTTTGAATTAGACCTTGATTCAGCAATTCTTCCACTTGCCTAGCCACCTCTTGGTTCTGCTCAGGTGTAAGCTTGTATGCTGCTTTGTTAGGAAATGAGGCTCCAGGTAGGAAGTCAATTTGATGACTTATTACTCTCTTTGGTGGTAGAGTTCCAGGTGTTCCATCAGTCACTATGCTCTTGTATTTATCAAGCAACTTTTGGACTACTTTTGGTAAGACTGTCCTTTCAGCCTTTTCTTCCTCTTTGGAATGCATTAAAGCCACATAACCTTCACCCCCTTGATGTAGATTGCTGATAAACTCTTTACCACTGCTCAACATGATGTTTGGTACCTTGGACTGTCCCTCATCTTCCTCAGTCAATGACTACAACTTGAAGGTTCTTCCATCCTTCTTGAATTCAATGGTGTTCTCCTTCCCATGATATATAGCACCTTTGTCATATTGCCATGGCCTTCCAAGTAGAAGATGGCATACATCCATGGGTAGTACATCACAAACCAACTTGTCTTTATATCCTCCAATTGAGAATTCCACTGTTACCTGCTCATTCACCAAAACACTCTACCCTTTATTTAGCCATGTGACCTTGTAGGGATTGGTATGAGGTACCTTCTACAATTTCAGCTTAGTTACTGCCTCCTTTGAGATTATATTATCTATAGAACCAGAATCCACAATGACCTTGCATACTTTACCAAGTATTTTGCACCTTGCTCTAAACAAAGCTCTCCTTTGCTTGGGTTCTTCTTTGACCGGTTGTCTGATCAACACTCTATTAAACATCAGACTCTCTCCAATTTCAGATTCTATATCACTACTCTTAGTTTCCTTAGGACTCATGGTGTCCTCTTGTGCATAGGCCACTCTCTTTTCATTGCTTGAAGAAGAAGCTTTCTTCGAGCATCTATAAGCAGGGTGACCTAGCTGGTTGCAATGGTAACACTTCATGGTGGCAAAGTAAGAGTTACTTCTGCCTGCTCCTCTTCCTCTATTTGAACCTCCTTGAGGTCCTCTTCCTCTGTTAAATCCTCCTCTTGAAGATGTTTCACCTCCATGCTCAGTGAGCTTAGATTCTCCTTGGTTTCTTTGGTCACTACCTCTTCCTTGGTAACCACCACACTGTCCTCTTTGATCTCTGCCTCTTCCTCTACCCTTAGAGGACTGATCATGCTTTCTTTTGTTCCTTTCTTCAATCTTTATAGCTAGCTAATAACATTGGTGGACTGTCTTAGGGCTGAGTAAAGCCATATCTTCTTGAATGTTCCACTTCAAGCCATTAAGGTATCTAGCCACTTTTATGCTCTCATCTTCTGTCACATTTGATCTCAAGCAAAGCTTCTAAAACTCTTCAGTATAGGTGTTGACATCTAGGTCTTTCTGCCTTAGACTTTGCCTCTTCTTGTGAAGTTGGATCTCATAATCATCTAGCATATATGCTTCCTTTACCTTAGCAACCATTCCTTTCCAAGTTGATATGGGCTGCTTGCCTTCTTTCTCCCTTTCAGTCTGAACAAATTTCCACCATGTCAAGGCTGATCCTCTCAACCTTGATTTTGCAACCTTCACTTTCTGAGCTTCAGTGACTCCATCACATTCAAAGTGGTTCTCCATGCCATCTATCCAATCTATGACCAAATCAAGATCCATCTTTCCACTGAACAGTGGTATACCCTCAAGTCCTTTTCCACTCAGGGCTTTCAATGCCTTCAAGAAAGGCTCCTCCTCCAAAACAGGGTCAGGTTCAGGGACTTTGTCCTCCTCTGCAACCTCTTCTTCCTTTGGTACCTTTCCTTCCAATATTCCATCATTCAATGCTTTCTCAAGTTGCTCTATTCTTTCTTTTAGGGACTTGTTGTCCTCTTCTTGTTCTTCAACCCTCTTGGCTAATTGTGCATTTGTCACCATGTTGGGATTTTCACTTGATTCAACTTCTAACATATAAGCTGCTTTCCCAAATCTTTTGTAGCTCTGATACCAATCTGATAGGGACAGGGTTGGATTGAATCAATCACTAACTCAAGGCTCCAGGTCTCACCTTTGATAACCCTTGGTGTCACTTCCTCCACCACTCAACCTATAGGTCCTAGGCCACCTAGGCACCCCTGATTTTTCTGCCAACCCTGCTATCAATTCAAGTTCTTAAACCAAGCCAAACTTGGTGCTCTTCTTCTCATGCTATTTCTAGCCCTTAATACTCTTAAAGACTAGCTCACCTCCAAATTCTTTCAAATCTTGTTGCAGGGGTGTGAAAAGCTTCCATGGCTTCAAAATCATCTGACAAAGGCTCCTAATCAACCTCCATTGACTAGCTCTCCATCGCTTTCAAGAAAATGCTTTTCTTGGGTTTGAAAGGCTAGTAGCCTTGAGCCCCAATAAGGTCGTTGAATAGGGGAAAAATGCTTCTTATTCCTAAACCCACCAAGAAACCTAGTTCTTTGCTTAGGAAACTTATTTCACTTTCCCTCACCTCCAAGATTCCTATGGTTTCAAGACTGCTCAAGCTGTATGCTGTCCAGACACAAAAATGGGCAAGAAGCTAGGGTTTCCTTAGCTTTCTTAGGCTGATTCAAAGTTGGTGAAAAGTTATTCATTCAAATTGATTGTTAAAGGCTCTTCCTTGGCACCATGCAGAGCCAAGACACTCCCCTAAATCCTCAAAAAATAATTTCTTAAAAACTTCACTCCCCTGCAAATTATTCATGTTGTCCTCAAGCCTTTCCTAGCTGGGTTCACACTATCTTCCCTAGGATAAGGCCTTGAGCATGGTTCCAGAACTTCCAAAGATTGCTAATGCTAAAATATGTACACTAATGGAGTTTATCCACCCTCCCAATGTCTCCATACTTCTTGGTACAGTGGGAGTGTGGGCTAAAACTCCATTTTTGTCACAATTACCAGTCAAAACCAAAACATAAATAACACAGAATTTACAATAAAAAATGAAGGCGATGGGATTACTAACTAATGAATCAGACAAGTGCTTCAAAAAAGCTTCACTACATACTATTTAATCCAACCAAAAACTTTACTCAATCATTTATCTGCTGTTCCAAGAACAAGAACAGGAAAAACTAGAAAATTTTAATAAGAACACTGTTTTTCTTCCACTCCTGAAAGTACAGTCTGTACAATCAAGCTTCCAACCCTCAAAAAAGTCAAGAGTGATCTTTAAATAATCTTGGAAAGTAGTTAGGTCTCTTGGGTCGAGGCTTAGATGACCTAACAATGCACTTTTTAAAACCCCGTGTGTTTTCCAGTACTTAGGCAATTTTCACAAATTAACCAAAATGAAGAGTTAAAACTACTTAACTCTTGTTAACCTCCTTACAACTAATCAAAACCATTCCTAGGTCACCACTAATGGTCAAAATTACCTTATCAAAAATAACAAAAAGGATTTTAATACAAAACTTCAAAATAAGCTTGCACTTTGGCACTTTGGCAGGTGCTCCTGCACCACTTTACCTCAAAACTATAAAAAAATATGTTTTTGCATTATCACTGACAAAATGGACATGATACAAAACATTGTAAGCATCTTAAACATATTGTGCAAGGCCTCATTAATTCTAATGATATTCAAAATGGTGGTGTTAATGATCAAGGTAGCAAGTATGTTTCCCCTCCCAACCAAAATTTACAAATATTTACCAATCTTATGCCAAATCACAACATCTCCTTTGTGAAAGATAGTGAAAATAAGAATGATGTGATGAATGTTGACATGAATTATAACAACATGAATAATAATGAGGAAAATCCTATGGATCATATGATTGGAATCATTGAAGTTCAAACTCGTAAAGGCCAAACCGATATGTCCCTTGAAATTTCATTCTCACAAAATGACATAAATAAACATGCACTTGATGGACCTCTTTACATTATTGGAAGAATCAATAACAAGCATACTAATGGGATACTAATTGATCACGTTTATGTAGAGAACGTGATCACTGAAGAGTTCTTGTTTATGCATGAACTTTATCAAGATCCTTATGAACTACTGAAAGAATGGATCAAAACACATAATGGTTTTGCTAGCTCCCTAAGATAGGTTCGATAAATATTCCTCTACAAGTTTGACCAAGAATATTGAATGCCTCATTCTCTATCATCCCAACATCATATCAATCTCATGTGAAGTTAGGCTACCCATTCACTACTGAATTTGACACCATTTTTCGATGGACATTCGTCGGTGGTTCGACAAATCTTTGTCAGAGTAGCGATGAAATGGTGAAAATAGTTTCATCGCTATTTTTTCATTGCAGGTCTAATGATGAATTAAATGTTGAAAAAATGGCACAGATTTGTCAGTCGTCGACATCATAAAATGGCTCAGATTTTTGTAAGAATATCAACGAAATGGGCATCAAAAGAACACCAGAATTTCATCACCAATTCAATGAAATGGGAAAGTATTTATGACGAAGCCATCATCATAGGTAAGCAACTTTGTCGGACCTTTTATGTGGTTCGTCAGCGATGTACGTCGAAAGTGTGACGAAAAGGGCAAGGAGTTACGACAAAGCCTTCGTCATAGCTAAACAACTTCGTTGGACCTTTTTCTGTGATTCGTTGGTGGACTTCATTGTAATTACGATGAAATGGACAAGGAGTTACGATGAAGCCTTCGTCGCAGCTATACAAACTTCATCGAACCTTTTATGTGATTCATCGGATGTGTTCGTCAAAATTTCGATGAAACAATGCAATTTTTTTTAAAAAAATATTCGTTGAAATGTACCATCGGTGAGAGATCAATAAAGTTGCGTCCCTTTGTATTCAAATCTCGGGGAATTATTTTATTGGAGCTCTAAACTATTCAAATATTAAGGATTTAATTAGCTATAAGATGGAAAGTTGTTGGTTAGACATAATCCATCATCTTTTACATATCTTTATTCACTTCTAGCGCTTCAGATAAATTTGTGTAAATGAGACAAAAATGTGAATCTTTTATGACAAAGAAAATTCTTAAAAGGAGGGGGGAGAGAGCAAAGGGTAGGGGGAAAGAGAATGCTTGAATGTATAGCAAAGTATAACATTTTGATCATTATAACAATGAAACGAATCATTAAGTTTGAAGCATTAATATCATTTACAACATTTATGATCAAGAATGAATGTAAATAGAGAAACCCTTCAGAGCTGCCAATTTTTCCACTAACCTGTTATGCACAAAAGTCAAATTTTAGAGTTATGTCACCACTAAAAACATAACAAGCAGAGCTTTGAAATAAAATCTACACACAACACAATGTGGTATTCATACAAATTCATACAAACAGACTAAAATCAGAACATTGGAATGGAAACAACTTAAAATTATGATGCAAAGCATGGATTCAGGGTAAAAGAATCATTTTTTTGCCACCATAGTGAAAAGTTAGCACTTTCTTTCATCTTCGCATATTGGTTAGATGCTTCAAACGATGCATTTCTTATATTGAAAAGTGCATTACCTTATTGAGCTTCTCTTTGTTTCGAGAATAGTTTAATATTCTCTACTTAACAGGGCCAACCACGTTGCAGTGGAAGCTCATTTGGCTGCTCCCCCCTCCCCCCTCACATCATTCTCAATTACCCATACCCAATCATATAACATTAATCATTCATTCATCCATTAATAACATATAACATTCATTCATTAACATATAACATTCATTAATTAACATATTCACATTCATTCATTAACATATAATATTCATTCTTTCAGTTTTTACATATTATCAAAAATATGGTTGTCATGATATGATTACAATCACTTCTTTTTTTGTTTCTTTTTCAAAGCTACATAAAGTTGAAGTGGAGTATCATTTTCTAAATCAATATGTCCCCCTTCAGTTGTTCTACCCTCTACTCATGATCGTAATGTATGCCTAGTCATCTGCTCATGACGTGGACACCGCCTCAAGGGGGGGTCTGTTGCAATAAGAAAGAAATGTTAAAATGATATGTTTATTATTATTGTTACAAGTATTTCATTAATTAAAAGAACATTAGAGTGGTTCTCTTTACCCGATGGTTCCACATCATGTTCCTAAATTTTTGATATAGACTCATGCTCAACATGTTGAACACCCTCTAAATCCTGATCTGCAGTTGAAACATGAAAGGTTACATTAATTAATACACCAATTGAAATTAAATATGTTTAAGAGAACATGAGAGTGGTCCTGTTTACCTAATGGGGCCACATCATGTTCATGATCTTCTCTAGCTTGATCATGCTCAACATGTTGATCACGCTGTACATGCTCTAAAGTTGAAACATGAAAGGTTACATTAATTAATACACCAATTGCAATTAAATATGTTTAAAAGAACTTTAGAGTGGTACTTTTTACCTGATGGGGCCACATCATGTTCTTGATATTCTCTAGCCTGATCATGCTCAGCATGTTGATCACGCTCTACATGCTCTAAAGTACCGGGATGCACACCATGACCTTCATTTGTAGGTTGTGCTCCACCCTCACTAGGCTACATTCTAGTGTCATGTGCAGTATTATCATTGCTTCAATGTTTAAAACAAATAGGAATGTAATTAATTATTTTATGGTGGAAATTAATATTGAATATATTGCAATCCAT
The DNA here is from genome assembly GCA_007258455.2 of Sequoia sempervirens. Lineage (NCBI taxonomy): Eukaryota > Viridiplantae > Streptophyta > Pinopsida > Cupressales > Cupressaceae > Sequoia > Sequoia sempervirens. The sequence continues at coordinate 276,705,854 of VDFB02058242.1, read as the reverse complement.
AGAAGTATAAATCTGCAAAAAATCCCAATTAATCGCGATTTTTAAAAAATCTGCAAGCTAGACAATTTTTTCCCCAATTTTTTGAAAAAATTGTTGACTTTTTGGTCAATGATTATTTTTCATTTCAAATTGAAAAATAGCCAAAAAACTTGTTTAAAATATGCAAAAAAACATGAATAAAATCGAGCTGATCTTCGCGCAAAAAAAACCATGAGACCATGGCTTGTTGCTTACTATTATGCTTTGATATATTTTTCCAAGCAT
>VDFB02058242.1:276689997-276705490 GCA_007258455.2 Sequoia sempervirens | reverse complement strand
TTAGAATCTGGCTGCATTAAAATTTGATGAGACTCTCTGTTTGCACCATCTTCAAATTCCTCACAGTTTAGGCACTATAGGTGCCCGAATGTGAAGATTTAGTTAAAAATAATAATTTCAATGTCCAGTTTGGCCAAAAATTGTAAACCACTATTATGGGATGACCCTAGCGTCGAGGAAGAGTTTGGAGGAGTGAAAACAAGGTCAATACCAATGCCGAGGAAGAGTTTGGAGTTAAAACAAGGTCAATACTAGCTTCAACGAAGAGTTTGGAGGAGTGAAAACAAGGTCAAAATTAGCGCCGAGGAAGAGTTTGGAGGAGTGAAAACAAGGTCAATACCAATGCTGAGGATGAGGTTGAGGGCACTCAGGGAAAATCAATGACCAAGGGGCAATGAGTACTGTAAGTTTGGCACCCCCATTCTCTTTAACGTTCAATTTTCATGGCTTGTTTCCAAAGATCTTCTCATACATTGGCACCCCCATTCTCGTAAAATGGTATAAGATAAGACAGAAAAAATAAAATAGCTTATACATAACATATCCACCTACAATCCCATTCAAGCATTTTAATTAATTCCTTGAATTAAACCTAAAACAAGAATCATACACACCACAATAGTGAGATGAACGAAACAACCCTTGATCATTTTATTCAAAATTCAAATATGCTTGCACAATGGAGAGACATGAGTTTGAATTAATCGTATCAATTCAAATGCCAGTACTATCATAAAATGTCAAATCCCCATGAATTCAAAACCTACTACAAAATGACTCAAAACCTAAATTGCATTTTCCCTAAAACCATCAGACTTTACAATTTGCTCTGCAACTTCATCTAGACTCAACCAAAAATATCTAACTTGCTAACCTGAACTTCTAGCCTTGAAATCCTTCTTGTAGAACAAGGAGGAGCAAACAAGCATCGAGCTAGAAAGCACACGTGTCACCAGCCAATTGGACAGCCTTGTGATATTCCAAAAAAATTTTACAACAAAAATCTCCCCAGAGAATCTTCTTGTTCATTGTGCCCATTGAGAATGGTTGATGCAACAACAAAAAACTTCAAGAATTTTGTGCCTAGACTGTCACCAAAAAACAAAACTAGAATCTATTGTAACTGCAATAGCTGATTTGTCAATTGTTAGCAGCCTACTCCTTTTTACTCTTCCTCAGTTAAATATACATTTACCCATTTTTGGTACTCTTCATCAGTTGGCAAATCAAAATTGATCACCTCATTCACCTTGACACTATAAGGTTTGTACTTAACTGCCACCTGATTCACTTCTCTTTCAAAAGACTCCAAGAATGAGCAGGTGCTAATGATTTTGTCCATACAGCTCACCAACAAATCATAATCTAAGTTGCCCTATTTTTTTAGGGTTTTGTAGTCCAAACATGATATAAAGGGGCTCTTACACTTTTTGTGACTACTGTAGCTTGTGTAAGAGGCCCCATGGATACTGTTGTAATTGTAGGATGCATGAATAAGGCGTAGGATGAGAAATAAAGAAGGTATAGCTATTGTCCTCAATAGTTTTGTGAAGAAAACATCATGAAATAGAGAGGAGTTCAAGCCTAGAGTTTCAACAAAACATCTATGGGAGATCTGATTTATAATTTTTATCCATATCTCACGAACCTAATGGGTTGTTTTGAACCAACGAATATAAAATGATATACACACACACACACACATATATATATATATGTATGTATATGTATTTTTAAATGTAAATAATGTAAATGCAATTACTGGATGCTCTCCTAGAATAATAAATGCAACATATCAATCATTAAAGAAATCTATATCTATGTATATAAATGTGTATTTCTAAATGCAAGTGTAAATGCAAAGCATATGGTTTTGTAGTGTTATAGATACAAGATATCCATAAATTAATGTAATTGAGATTCTAAAGTCTTCAACACATATAATATGAAATCGATCAAACTATTAAATTGCATGAGAAATAAATGAAAATAGTAAATGCATATGTATGTGTATTTGTAAATGTAGGTGTAAAATAAATAAGAATAATGAAAATTATAAAAGAATACAAGGAAAGGTCTCCTACCTTCTTGGTAGTGATAACCTCCTCACACACAACCCTTAAAAATTATGAATAGAGGAATATAATCTTTGAAGAACTCAAAGTTGATTCTCTCCTACTTGATGCAATTAGTCATTTTATCCTTACAAACATTTATAGTGATTACTAGAGGCACATAGACCAATTCTTCATAATAGAAGAATTTGATCATACTTTTCCAATGATGGCATTATGAGAAAACCTTAGTTTAAATGAATAATTCCTAGCTAAGTTCTTTAAATCATGTCCAACTGTATAAGAGAAGACCGCTGCTATGTGTACCTGGATACCATGGAAAAAGGCTAGTCTTTGGGCTCTTTCATCAATCATCCTACCTTAAAACATACCAAAAATCTCCTAGCAATTAGACATAGGAATATTTAATATGACTTAAAAAAAATTATTTCCAAAGCGTAAACTTCTGATGACTTAACCAGGCCTAGTACACACTCCCTCCCCGTTAAACACTTAGACATATGGAAATTAAATGTAAATTTGCTGCTATTTTTAATCATCTAGGTGTCCAATAAACCACTTGGTGGTGTTTCCCTTCAAGTTTATTTACTTGAATGAAGAGAAAAAGTCCTTTGATTACAATTAGAGAATACATTTGAGGCCTTGCTTGTGTAACTGGTGGACCATAGTCACATTTAACACTTGTTACAAAGTTTGGGAGTTAAAATGTTAAGTAGATTTGATTTGTGATGGACACATTTGGACGGTAGTAACAATAGATTGCAATCTATCAAGACTTGATTACCTTATAACTTGTAAAATTATAGCGATGAAATGATAGATTAATCATAATGTCACCTTGGGATCACATCACCATGAAAGAACTTCATCCAACATCCTTATGAGTGCAGGTACCACCAAATAGGTATTTTTCAGATCTGTCTTCCTCAAGCGAGGGAAATTTAGGAAGAGAAGAGGAAAGCAAGACATGTAGTATGTCTAAAAGAGGGAGATCAGCTAGAGGTCAAAATATTAGAAGAAAATTCTGTAAACACATGGAATTTTTTCTTGCTGAAGTGGGGTCATGTTCTTATGATGATGAGAGCATAGGCGACATCGAGGTTGCCTTAAGGTACAGACATCTACGGAAACAATGGGTACCCAAGGAACTTCCTCCAATAAACATTAATTTTTGTGTCAACAAGAGGATATATCGCATAGTACCATCATCATTACATGGTTTGCACCTATTTTGCATGGACGACATAAAGGTTTGTTACGAAAAAGTTACTAAATTGATGGAATATGTCAGACCCTATTACAGTTACAAAGATTGGATGCAACTGGTTCGATATACATGAAGTATGCATAGGTATGCACTATCAGCAAATTATATACAACTAAAAGATAAGGATCAAAATAAAGGAGTGGCTATGTCTATTGATGGAAGGCCAAAAGCATCAGGGAATATTGCAGGGTTTATAAACAGTACACAACCTGGGTCAACAAATAAGCAACCCAATTTCATATTCGAGGCACGCGAGGGAAACTATGTATTCATATGTGTGATAAAATCAATAACTACAAGGGAAGAGGTGCTAATCAATTACAATTTGAATCGCTTAGTTACAAACACAGTTACTATGGGGGTGGTATGTACTATGTACCATTTTACCCAACCTCCAATTAATGACTCCAATATACCATTTTATTCTTATGTTTTTTTGTAAGTCTATTGGTTTCATTTTGGTAATGTTTTTTAATATTTAATTTTTGTCACAGTAGGACATTGATCGTACGGAGAAGGCTCTGGCCTAGAGCACAGATCATGATGTATCTTCAGGCGCTTCTACCTGACATGTTTACCTCTTTGTAATTGTACAAATTAGATACAAACAAAATGTTTTATTATTATGTTTTTTTCATAAGTTTTTTGGGTTGATTTCGATAATGTTTTTAATATTCTTGTTGCAGTCGAATGATCAGGGAAAGGAACCAGCAGTAGAGAAGAGCATCCATAGTGATTTGCAGTCAATATTTTGTGATGATGACATCATTTATTTAGCAAACCCTCTTGATACGATAAAGAAGGTCCAAAAAAATGCAATCAAGAAAAGGTTAAGTTGATGTTCATAGTGCCTCAAATAGATGAGATAAAAGAGAAGGTTAAAATATTGAAAGAGAGATTACAAAACTTGCAAGTAAGTTGTCATGAGGTCTTTAATTATAACATAAGTTCATTCATGGTTTTATATTTTGTACTCTTTTATGTCATGAACTAAAATATGTGTTGTTTTTACAGGGTTATTTGCCTCCTCATGATGCTCCTGGCTATGATAAGGGTACTACAAGTGATGCTCGAGGAGTAGGGGTTGGTACAAGTTTCCATCCTAATCTTCCTACGCATACATCACATCATCTGACCCCATCATCTATGCCTATATTGTCGTCTAAAATGTCAGAAACACATACCATGTAGGCATCCATTAATGCACCATCTGGAAGTGAACACATTCTAGAACATGTGTCAGGACATGTACCTAGGGATGCAAAGGCCACTAGTACTGGTGATGTTTTAGCAACATTTCCTAGATCTTCCTGTATTAACAGTACGGGAACATTTCCAGTCACACTTGTGGTGACTGAGGATTTTGTTCCCATAAAGAAAAAAAGGGTCCCAGGTACTTTAAAATGTTTTAAGTATTATTATATATAATCCAATTGAAATTTACTTATTGATCACTCTTTTTAGACTATTGATCCCATGATAATTTTGTAGGAAATGATGTTTTTTTATAAACATCTAAGTGATATTACATTGGATCTCTTTGGGCCCACCATATGCACATGGTGGAATGCCCAAAATCAAGATTTAAAAGATGAGCTCATTAACCGTTTAGTTGTGTTGTTCGGTGATAAAAAATTAAACCAAACCAAGGTCCTTCAGAAAGCTGGTACCTATCTAAAGTATGTGAGGGACCAATATAGGTCACATTTAGAGAAGAAAAAAAATACGAGTGTCCCCCCATGATTCCGGAGAGGGAGTGGAAGGACCTGGTGTCAGATTGAAAGGAGAAGGCTGAAAAGAAAAAAGGAAAGACACCACCGGGCCAAGGAAGGTATGTGATACTATCAACAATGTAATTATATACTGATTACTCTTTCTTTTTACATAATCTAACTTTTTCAAACCTTTCATAGGCTACCCAACACATCAAAGAAAACAAAGGCAAGACTAGAAAAACACGGGCAACACAAACTTGGCTCTGGTGGTTATATGAAATTAGCTGCACAAATTGTAAGTATCAATAAATGAATTATAGTATCCAAATAATAAATTGAAAACAATTTTGGTTTTATCACACCATAGAAGAAAAAATCATGATCTTATGCAAAAATGTAGGGCTATGAATTCAACAGAGTTTCCATAGAAGATGACTTGAAGATTTCCTTCCAACAAGGCTATGGAGCCATGGTTGAATGCTTAAGAGTCTTGACTGGGCAAACACAACCTTCCACTACATCCAACACACAGGTAAATAAACTCAATAAAGTTTATTTAAAATTGAATACTTGTGCAATCCATAGCAGCATTAATTGTTTGGGGAAAAAATTGGCAAACCAAAAGTTCAAGATTTTTTGAAAAAATCAGGAAAAAAATTGGGAAAAGATCGGGAAAATATCGAATTTACAAAAAAACACAAAAAATTGAAGAAAAACAGTGAAACTACTTTTAAAAAAAAAAAAAAAAAAATTAATGGTTCCATACATACAGACATTGAGAGTAAATAAAATATAGAGTTCAATCCATGAATTATAGAAAATAGATTTTTGTTGGTTATATTCATATCGCTGATTACATTGCACAAAACATACTACAACTGCATAAATATCATATGGTGATAGTTGTCTATGCTACCACATTTTTCATACATGTCTACCAAAGCATTTTATCAAACAGTTCACTGCCTTGCTACTATGGCCAAAAGCCTAAAACAATTGCTTTTGAACAAGTTATGGATGCTTGGAAAAAATATATGAAAGCATAATAGTAAGCAATAGCATAGACAAGGCAGTGAACTGTTTCAAAAAATGCCTCAAAGAAATGTGGTCTCATGGTGATGGAATGCCATGAAAATCCATAGAAATTTTCTTGTCATGGCATTCGTTATGGCATTCCATCACCATGAGATCACATTTCTTTGAAGCATTTTTTCAAATAGTTCACTACCTTTTCTATGCTACCACATTTTTCAAACATGTCTACCAAATCATTTTATCAAATAGTTCAACGCCTTCATGCTATGGCTAAAAACCTAAAACAGGTGCTTTCAAACAAGCTATGGATACCAAAGCATAATAGTAAGTAATAACATAGACAAGGTAGTGAATTGTTTGAAAAATTGCCTAAAAGAAATGTAGTCTTCATGGTGATGGAATGCCATGACAATCCATAGCAATTTGTTTCATGCAATTCCATTCCATGAGACTACATTTCTTTGAGACATTTTTTTCAAGCACACCTGGGCTTGTCTATGCTACTACATTTTCATACATGTCTACCAAATCATTTTATCAAACAACTCATTGCCTTGTTGCTATGGCTAAAATCCTAAAAGTGCTTTCAAACAAGCTATGGATGATTGGAAAAATCTATCAAAGCATAATAGTAAGCAACAAGCCATGGTCTCATGGTTTTTTTTGCGCGAAGATCAACTCGATTTTATTCATATTTTTTTGTAGATTTTAAACACGTTTTTTGGCTATATTGCAGTTTGAAACGGAAAATAATCATTGACCAAAAAGTCAACAATTTTTTCAAAAAATTGGGGAAAAAATTGTCTAGCTTGCAGATTTTTTAAAAATCATGATTAATTAGGATTTTTTGCATATTTATGCTTCTATGGACTGCAATATATTCAATATTAATTTCCACCATAAAATAATTAATTACATTCCTATTTGTTTTAAACATTCAAGCAATGACAATATTGCACATGACACTAGAATATAGCCTAGTGAGGGTGGAGCACAACCTACAAATGAAGGTCATGGTGTGCATCCCGGTACTTTAAAGCATGTAGAGCGTGATCAACATGCTGAGCATGATCAAGCTAGAGAAGATTAGGAACATGATGTGGCCCCATCAGGTAAAAAGTACCACTCTAAAGTTCTCTTAAACATATTTAATTGCAATTGGTGTATTAATTAATGTAACCTTTCATGTTTCAACTTTAGAGCATGTAGAGCGTGATCAACGTGTTGAGCATGATCAAGCTAGAGAAGATCATGAACATGATGTGGCCCCATCAGGTAAACAAGACCACTCTCATGTTCTCTTAAACATATTTAATTTCAATTGGTGTATTAATTAATGTAACCTTTCGTGTTTCAACTGCAGATCAGGATTTAGAGGGTGTTCAACATGTTGAGCATGAGTCTATATCAAAAATTCAGGAACATGATGTGGAACCATCGGGTAAAGAGAACCACTCTAATGTTCTTTTAATTAATGAAATACTTGTAACAATAATAATAAAACATATCATTTTAACATTTCTTTCTTATTGCAGTAGACCCCCCCTTGAGGCGGTGTCCACATCATGAGAAGATGACTAGGCATACATTAAGATCATGAGTAGAGGGTAGAACAACTGAAGGGGGACATATATTGATTTAGAAAATGATACTCCACTTTAGCTTTATGTAGCTTTGAAAAAGAAACAAAAAAAGAAGTGATTGTAATCATATCATGACAACCATATTTTTGATAATATGTAAAAACTGAAAGAATGAATATTATATGTTAATGAATGAATGTGAATATGTTAATTAATGAACGTTAGATGTTAACGAATGAATGTTATATGTTATTAATGGATGAATGAATGATTAATGTTATATGTGGTTGGGTATGGGGAATTGAGAATGTGTGAGGGGAGGGGGGAGGCAAATGAGCTTCCACCGTAACGTGGTTGGCCCTGTTAAGTAGAGAATATTAAACTATTCTCGAAACAAAGAGAAGCTCGATAAGGTAATGCAATTTTCAATATAAGAAATGCATCGTTTGAAGCATCAAACCAATATGCGAAGATGAAAGAAAGTGCTAACTTTTCACTATGGTGGCAGAAAAATGATTCTTTTACCCTGAATCCATGCTTTGCATCATAATTTTAAGTTGTTTCCATTCCAATGTTCTGATTTTAGTTTGTTTGTATGGATTTGTATGAATACCACATTGTGTTGTGTGTGGATTTGGTTTCAAAGCTCTGTTTCTTCTATTTTTAGTGGTGACATAACTCTAAAATTTGACTTTTGTGCATAACAGGTTAGTGGAAAAATTGGCAGCTCTGAAGGGTTTCTCTATTTACATTCATTCTTGATCATAAATGTTGTAAATGATATTAATGCTTCAAACTTAATGATTCTTTTCATTGTTATAATGATCAAAATGTTATACTTTGCTATACATTCAAGCATTCTCTTGCCCCCTACCCTTTGCTCTCTCCCCCCTCCTTTTAAGAATTTTCTTTGTCATAAAAGATTCACATTTTTGTCTCATTTACACAAATTTATTTGAAGCACTAGAAGTGAATAAAGATATATGTAAAAGATGATGGATTATGTCTAACCAACAACTTTCCATCTTATAGCTAATTAAATCCTTAATATTTGAATACTTTAGAGCTCCAATAAAATAATTCCCCGAGATTTAAATACGAAGCGACGCAACTTGATTGATCTCTCACTGATGGTACATTTCAACGAATATTTTTTTAAAAAAAATTGCATTGTTTCATCAAAATTTCAACGAACACATCCGATGAATCACAAAAAAGGTTCGACGAAGTTTCTATAGTTGTGATGAAGGCTTCATCGTAAGTCCTTGTCCATTTCATCATAATTACAATGAAGTCCACCGACGAATCACAGAAAAAGGTCTGACGAAGTTGTTTAGCTATGACGAAGGCTTTGTCGTAACTCCTTTCCCTTTTCATCATACTTTCGATGTACATCACCAACAAACCACATAAAAGGTCTGACGAAGTTGCTTACCTACGATGATGGCTTCGTCATAAATACTTTCCCATTTCATTGAATTGGTGATGAAATTCTGGTGTTCTTTCGATGCCCATTTCATTGATATTCTGACGAAAATCTAAGCCATTTTATGATGTGACGACTGACGAATCTATGCCATTTTTTCAACGTTTAATTCATCATCAGACCTGCAATGAAAAAATAGTGACGAAACTATTTTCACCATTTCATCGCTAATCTGACAAAGATTTGTCGAACCACCGACGAATGCCCGTCGAAAAATGGTGTCAAATTCAGTAGTGAATGGGTAGCCTAACTTCACATGAGATTGATATCATGTTGGGATGATGGAGAATGAGACATTCAATATTCTTGGTCAAACTTGGAGAGGAAGATTTATCGAACCTATCTTAGGGAGCTAGCAAAACCATTATGTGTTTTGATCCATTCTTTCAGTTGTTCATAAGGATCTTGATAAAGTTCATGCATAAACAAGAACTCTTCAGTGATCACATTCTCTACATAAACGTGATCAATTAGTATCCCATTAGTATGCTTGTTATTGATTCTTCCAATAATGTAAAGAGGGCCATCAAGTGCATGTTTATTTATGTCATTTTGTGAGAATGAAATTACAAGGGACATATCAGTTTGGCCTTTACGAGTTTGAACTTCAATGATTCCAATCATATGATCCATAGGATTTTCCTCATTATTATTCATGTTGTTATAATTCATGTCAACATTCATCACATCATTCTTATTTTCACTATCTTTGACAAAGGAGATGTTGTGATTTGGCATAAGATTGGTAAATATTTGTAAATTTTGGTTGGGAGGGGAAACATACTTATTACCTTGATCATTAACACCACCATTTCGAATATCATTAGAATTAATGAGGTCTTGCACAATATGTTTAAGATGCTTACAATGTTTTGTATCATGTCCATTTTGTCAGTGATAATGCAAAAACATATTTTTTTATAGTTTTGAGGTAAAGTGGTGCAGGAGCACCTGCCAAAGTGCCAAAGTGTAAGCTTATTTTGAAGTTTTGTATTAAAATTCTTTTTTGTTTTTTGTTTTTGATAAGGTCATGTTGACCATTATTGGTGACCTAGGAATGGTTTTTATTAGTTGGAAGGAGGTTAACAAGAGTTAAGTAGTTTTAACTCTTCATTTTGGTTAATTTGTGAAAATTGCCTAAGTGCTGGAAAACACATGGGGTTTTAAAAAGTGCATTGTTAGGTCATCTAAGCCTCGACCCAAGAGACCTAACTACTTTACAAGATTATTTAAAGATCACTCTCAACCTGTTTGAGGGTTGGAAGCTTGATTGTACGGACTGTACTTTCAGGAGTGGAAGAAAAACAATGTTCTTGTTAAAATTTTCTAGTTTTTCCTATTCTTGTTCTTGGAATAGCAGATAAATGATTGAGTAAAGTTTTTGGTTGGATTAAATAGTATGTAGTGAAGCTTTTTTGAAGCACTTGTCTGATTCATTAGTTAGTAATCCCATCGCCTTCATTTTTTATTGTAAATTCTATGTTATTTATGTTTTGGTTTTGACTGGTAATTGTGATAAAAATGGAGTTTTAGCCCACACTCCCACCGTACCAAGAAGTATGGAGACATTGGAAAGGTGGATAAACTCCATTAGTGTACATATTTTAGCAGTAGGAATCTTTGGAAGTTCTGGAACCATGCTCAAGGCCTTATCCTAGGCGAGACAGTGTGAACCCGGCTAGGAAAGGCTTGAGGACATCATGAATAATTTGCAGGGGAGTGAAGTTTTTTAAGAAATTATTTTTTGAGGATTTAGGGGAGTGTCTTGGCTCTGCATGGTACCAAGGAAGAGCCTTTAACAATCCGTTTGAATGAAGAAATTTTCACCAGTTTTGAATCAGCCTGAGAAAGCTAAGGAAACCCTAGCTTCTTGCCCATTTTGCTGTCTGGACAGCATACAGCTTGAGCAGTCTTGAAACCATAGGAATCTTGGAGGTGATGGAAAGTGAAATAAGTTTCCTAAACAAATAACTGGGTTTCTTGGTGGGTTTAGGAAGAAGAAGCATTTTTCCCCTGTTCATTGACCTTATTGGGGCTCAAGGCTACTAGCCTTTCAAACCCAATTAAAGCATTTTCTTGAAAGCGATGGAGAGCTAGTGAATGGAGGTTGATTAGGAGCCTTTTTCAGATGATTTTGAAGCCATGGAAGCTTTTCACACCCCTACAACAAGATTTGAAAGAATTTGGAGGTGATCTAGTCTTTAAGAGTATTAAGGGCTAGAAATAGGATGAGAAGAAGAGCACCAAGTTTGGCTTGGTTTAAGGACTTGAATTGATAGCAGGGTTGGCAGAGAAACTAGGGGTGCCTAGGTGGCCTAGGACCTATAGGTTGAGTGGTGGAGGAAGTGACACCAAGGGTTATCAAAGGTGAGACTCAGAGCGTTGAGTCAGTGATTGATTCAATCCAACCCTATCCCTATCAGCTTGGTATCAGAGCTACAAAAGATTTGGGAAAGTAGCTTATATGTCAGAAGTTGAGTCAAGTGAAACTCCCAACATGGTGACAAATGCACAATTAGCCAAGAGGGTTGAAGAACAAGAAGAGGACAACAAGTCCCTAAAAGAAAGAATAGAGCAACTTGAGAAAGCATTGAATGATGGAATATTGGAAGGAAAGGTTGCAGAGGAGGACAAGGTCCCTGAACCTAACCCTGATTTAGAGGAGGAGCCTTTCTTGAAGGCATTGAAAGCCCTGAGTGGAAAAGGACTTGAGGGTATACCACTATGCAGTGGAAAGATGGATCCTGTTTTGGTCATAGATTGGATAGATGGCATGGAGAACCACTTTGAATGTGATGGAGTCACTGAAGCTCAGAAAGTGAAGGTTGCAAAATCAAGGTTGAGAGGATCAACCTTGACATGGTGAAAATTTGTTCAGACTGAAAGGGAGAAAGAAGGCAAGCAGCCCATATCAACTTGGAAAGGAATGGTTGCTAAGGTAAAGGAAGCATATATGCCAGATGATTATGAGATCCAACTTCACAAGAAGAGGCAAAGTCTAAGGCAGAAAGACCTAGATGCCAACACCTATACTGAAGAGTTTTAGAAGCTTTGCTTGAGATCAAATGTGACAGAAGATGAGAGCCTAAAAGTGGCTAGATACCTTAATGGCTTGAAGTGGAACATTTAGGAAGAGATGGCTTTACTCAGCCCCAAGACAGTCCACCAATGTTATCAGCTAGCTATAAAGATTGAAGAAAGGAACAAAAGAAAGCATGATCAATCCTCTAAGGGTAGAGGAAGAGGCAGAGATCAAAGAGGACAGCGTGGTGGTTACCAAGGAAGAGGTAGTGACCAAAGAAACCAAGGAGAATCTAAGCTCACTAAGCATGGAGGTGAAACATCTTCAAGAGGAGGATTTAACAAAGGAAGAGGACCTCAAGGAGGTTCAAATAGAGGAAGAGGAGCAGGCAGAAGTAACTCTTACTTTGCCACCATGAAGTGTTACCATTGCAACCAGCTAGGTCACCCTGCTTATAGATGCCCAGAGAAAGCTTCTTCTTCAAGCAATGAAAAGAGAGTGGCCTATGCACAAGAGGACACCATGAGTCCTAAGGAAACTGAGAGCAGTCATATAGAATCTGAAATTGGAGAGAGTCTGATGTTTAATAGAGTGCTGATCAGACAACCGATCAAAGAAGAACCCAAGCAAAGCAGAGCTTTGTTTAGAGAGAGGTGCAAAATACTTGGTAAAGTATGCAAGGTCATTGTGGATTCTGGTTCTATAGATAATATAATCTTAGAGGAGGCAGTAACTAAGCTGAAATTGCAAAAGGTACCTCATACCAATCCCTACAAGGTCACATGGCTGAATAAAGGGCAGAGTGTTTTGGTGAATGAGCAGGTAATAGTGGAATTCTCAATTGGAGGATATAAAGACAAGTTGGTTTGTGATGTACTACCCATGGATGCATGCCATCTTCTGCTTGGCAGGCCATGGCAATATGATAGAGGTGCTATATATCATGGGAAGGAGAACACCATTGAATTCAAGAAGGATGAAGAACCTTCAAGCTACCATTGACTCGAGGAAGATGAGGGATAGTCCAAGGTACCAAACATCATGTTGAGTAGTGGTAAAGAGTTTATCAGCAATCTACATCAAGGGAATGAAGGATATGTGATCATGATGTAGTCCAAAGAGGAAGAAAAGGCTGAAAGGATAGTCTTACCAGAAGCAGTCCAAAGGTTGCTTGATAAGTACAAGAGTATAGTCAGTGATGGAACACCTGCAACTCTACCACCAAAGAGAGCAATAAGTCATCAAATTGACTTCATACCTGAAGCCTCATTGCCTAACAAAGCAACATACAAGCTCACACAGGAGCAGAACCTAGAGGTGGCTAGGCAAGTGGAAGAATTGTTGAATCAAGGTCTAATTCAAAAGAGCATCAACCCATGTGCAGTCCCGGGGGTTTTGGCAACTAAGAAAGGAGGTAAGTGGAGACTTTGTACTGATTCTAGAGCAATCAATAGGATTACAATCAGATATAGATTCCCTATCCCTAGAATAGAAGATTTAATGGATTGCCTTGGAGGAGCACAGTATTACACCAAATTGGACCTCAAGAGTGGCTACCATCAAATCAGAATTAAGGAAGGTGATGAATGGAAGACAACTTTTAAGACAAATGATGGCTTATATGAGTGGAAAGTGATGCCATTTGGCCTCTCAAATGCCCCTAGCACTTTCATGAGACTAATGAATGAAGTGCTTAAGGATTTCATAGGGATCTTTGTGGTAGTCTATCTTGATGACATATTGATTTTCAGTAAGACAGCAAAAGAACATTTGAAGCATGTGGAGATGGTTCTTAAAAGGCTGCAAGAAGAACAATTGGAAATTAACCTTGAGAAGTGTGAGTTCTTCAAACAAGAGCTTGTGTATTTGGGCTTTGTAGTTTCCCAAGGAACCTTGAAGATGGATCCAAGCAAGGTGGAAGCCATCCTAACCGCCTACACCCCAACCACAACAAATGTGCAGGTAAGGAGCTTTCAAGGGTTGGCTCTGGCTTATAGGAAATTCATCATGAATTTTAGTGGTATATGTGCACCAATTCTAGAAACTATTAAGGGTGGTCTAAAAACAAAGTTTAAATGGAGTCAAGAAGCTGATAAAGGGTTTGGAAAGTTGAAACAAGAAGTGGCAAGTCAACCAATTTTGTTATTGCCTAGTTTTGATAAGTTGTCTACAAATTGAGTGTGATGCAAGTGGAGAAGTGTGAGTACTTAGTCAAGAAGGTAGGCCTATAATCTCTTCTTTAGTGAAAAACTAAATGAAGCCAAGAAAATACTCCAATTCTATGATCTAGAATTATATGCTTTAGTGCAACTCCTTAGGAACTCGGAGGCATTATTTTGTTACCCAGAGTTTGTGGTCTCTGACATAACTGTGCACTCAATTATATCAACACCCAAGAGAATTTAAGCAATAGACACTTGAAATGGATGGAGTACATCCAAGCCTTTACATTTACCATTAAGCACAAGAAGGGACAGCAAAACAAAGTGGCAGATGCATTAAGCAAGAGAATGTTGACAGTCCAAGAGATACAGCTAAAAAGCATTGGATTGGATAGTTTCAAAGACCTCTATGGTGAGGATGAAGATTTCTCAGAAGCCTACAAGGTATGTTCAGATTTTGAAAATCACTTTCATAGTCAATATGCTGAGTATACACTACAAAATGGACTGTTATTTAAGGCTAATCTGTTATGTGTCCCAAGAGGATCAATGAGGGAAAATCTAATCCAAGAGAAACATAATGGCAGTCTTAGTGGGCATTTTGGAATAAATAAAACTTTAGAGCTGGTACAAAGGTTCTATTATTGGCCTAAGTTGGCAAGAGATGTTAGGAAATATGTGGAGCAGTGTGTAGTTTGCATGAAAGCCAAAGGGGGAGCCAGCAATGCAGGTTTGTATCAACCTTTACCCATTCCCAATAGACCATGGGAGTGTGTTAGTATGGATTTTGTGGTAGGACTCCCCAAGACTAAGGTAGGGTTTGACAATATTTATGTAGTTGTGGACAGATTTAGCAAGATGAGTCACTTTATCCCTTGCAAGACTACACATGATGCTAGCTACATTGCCCATCTTTTCTTCAGGGAGATAGTAAGGATCCATGGATTGCCATTAATTATTGTTTCTGACAGGGATGTGAAGTTCATGAGTCACTTTTGGAAGACTCTATGGAGCAGATTGGGAACAAATCTGTCTTTTGGATCAGCTTACCATCCTCAGACCGATGGCCAAACAAAGATGGTTAACAGAGTGCTAGGTAATCTATTGAAGTGTTTGACCAAATAATATGGATATACATGGGATATGGT
>VDFB02058242.1:276675574-276689897 GCA_007258455.2 Sequoia sempervirens | reverse complement strand
AGAGAGAGAGAGAGAGAGAGAGAGAGAGAGAGAGGGGGGAGGGGTAGGAGGGAGAGACTGAGAGAGAGAGAGGATAGAGGGTTTAAGGGTTAAGAGTTAATTGTTTAGGGTTTAGGGTTATGGGTAGTGATGGAACTTCAAATTTTTGTTCTTTGTGTTCTATTTTATCCTGCCTTGTGTCTTTGGTCATGTATGGTGTTTGGGAAAAGCCTAAGGATGGGATTTTACCTTCATCTTCATGTAAAACCCTAGTTTTCATCTTACAGCTTGGATGGGATCTATTTGGCCATTATTTTTTGGGAAGGCTTTAAAATGACTTAAGCCCCATCGCTTCATATGTCTAGGTTGGGCCCCCTTTTGTTTTATTATTTTATTTCCTTTGCCTAACTTTATTTTTCCTAAGTCTTTTGTTGGTCTTGTGTTCCCTCGTTAAAACAACTTGTCATTTTTTTTCGTCGACCTAGTGATGTCCCCTTATTTCTTTAGGGGAGAGGGCCCAGTAGTCATTCAGGCTAACTTTCTTAGCATGTAGCAATTGACTGGAATATCGTAGAACCTTCATTTTTTTTTTGAAATATAGACTGGTCTCTTATTTATCTATAACTAAGGTTTGGAGGTGCAACTCATCATGCAACTCCCCACATCAATAGATCTTTTGAGAAGTGTCTAAAATTTGACTTTTTAAAGGTTCGACCAAAACTTAATCATGGAACCCCCAATAGTTGAACCAAAAAAATATCATTTGTTGCTTATAGAATATGATATTTTTATTTAAATTATAATTAATATACAACCTAAGTAGTGGACCAAATACTTAATGATAACCATAAATCTTTGATATCTCTAACTTTTATATTCAACACATATGGACTAATAGTTGAACAAAAAAAAAATATTTGTTGTTATAAAGACAACACGTAATGATTTAAAATATAACTTATATTGAACAAAAATGGACCAATAGTTGAACACTAAAACTTTATAAAAATCCTTCACATTTAATGGGAAAATACATGTTATTTATTGTACTCACCTTTTATATTTGCGATAGAAAAAACTATTAATATAAAATTATCCAATGCGTGTAGTGATGGAACTTCAAATTTTGTTCCTAATGTTTCACTCATGCCGTGCCTTATGTCACTGGTCTTTCATGGTGTTGGAAAATTTCTTAGGGCTGGGGTTTTAGCTTTGTCTTCATCTTAAACCCTTGTTTTTACCTATTACCTTGGTCGAGATCTATTTTGCCATTACTTTTTTTGAAGGGTTTTAAAAAAATATTATGCCCCATTGTTCCATCTAGGCCTGGTCCCCTTGGTCTTAATATTTTATTTCCTCTGCGAGTTTTATTTTCCTAAGTCCTGGTTGGCCCTATGCTGAACAGTTTTAAAAAAACTTATGTTGTTGTTTTCCATCTGCCTAGTAATGTCCCCTTGCCCTTTAATGAATTTTTAATTTTTCAGAAGGATGAAATTCATGCTGTTGTCGATCAAAATTCCTTCAAGATCAACGGTTGCCCACCATCCCGTGATTAGGAATTATAGGATGGCGATATCAGGGGTGGGCGACACGTGTCCCATCTAGGGGATCAAATTTTCATGACTGTTCATCAACTGTCCTTTGATCTGAGTCGTTCCCCGCTATCCCGCGATGGTGCTTTGGTTGATTGCAAAATCACAGGCGGGTGCCACGTGGACTGTACAAGGTGGGGCCCGAGGAAATTTTTGTGCGATATATTTTAAATCTTTCATTGCTTCCAAAGAAAAAAATTTAAAATGAAATATTTGACAAGGCCGGGGGGAAATTCATTACAAATGAGCAAAAGCAGAGAAATTAGGGCAACTAGTCAAGTCAGGAGCAGGCTACACAACATACAAAATGGTGTGCCCATCCATGGCCTGCCTGCCTCTAACGGTCTGTTAGCTGTTAGAATGATAGGACCCATCTGTGCCATCGCCAGTAGCCTGCCTTCCATGCAGAAAATAACCTAATTTGTAACCCTCACATTTTTTATTTTCAAGCCCACATACATCGGTTAAACTTTTATATATGTTTTGTTTAATATAATTAAAAAATATTTTATAAATTATTTATAAAATATTTATAAGATAAAATATTTTTTTAATATATTAAACAAATATATAAACTCTTTAATATTTTTTATTAGTGATTTTAATGGTATATTAAAAACAAATCATATTTAGATAGTTGAATACATTCAAAATATTTCTAATATATTTCTAATTTAAAAAATATATTGTTTAATTTTTTTAAATATATATATTTTTTACAAAAATATATTTTTATTTTTTTTAAAATATATTTTTATTTTTTTTAAATATATTATACATACAAAATTACATAATCAATAATAGATAATAGATTTTGGTGAATATATCTAGATATGTTAATATGTTTGAAAAACTAATTTTAATTAAAAAACCTACTAAAATCATTAAAAGGTAAGTTTTTAATTATAAAAATTTAACATTATAATTATTTAACATTTAAAATAGAAAATTTAAATATTATATTATAATAGTTTATAATTTACTTATATAGTATTTTGGATAATAGAAACAATTTTGATTGATTTAATATTTTCTAAGTTCATTATTGAATTTAAATCTTATAAATATAATTATATATCTTTAATCAATATTATAATTTAAAAATAATAATCAATATTGAACATCTTAGACTTTAGTATAACTTAAATATTAAAAAATTTAATGTATAAGTTTATAAAATATAATATTTTTTTATAAAATAACAATTTAAAGATTAAATTATATATGTATATTTAAAGATCCATAGAATTATCTTTTTAACTATGAAATTAATATGATTAATTTCATTTATAATTTTATCTTATCTTATTTTTTAACAATTTTTTGGTATCCTACATAATTTGTTTTCTATAAGTATCATGTTGTATACTCTTTATATGGAAGGTAGTGTTTTTTCATGGAGCTTAATAAGTTTTAATAATTTTTAGTCATTTTAAAGATTTTTATTTTTTTATAAAGATAGGTATATTTAGACTTTTGATGGCTTATGTACAATTATGCATATTCTTTTATTTATTATATTTTTCGCAATATCATGGTATTCTTGATTAATCACATTATTTGTTTGTCATTTTTTATTTGTTTTGTTGAAAAATATTTTATCTTTACTTTACATCTATGATAATTTCAAAATTAATGTAATTAGATTTCCACAATCTATATGAATTTATGTCTGAATGCTTCTGGATTTGATTGTGTGTCCACTTTTTTCATCAACGTTTCATATCACATTGAGTGTGATCCGAAACGTTGATGAAAAAAGTGGACACACAATCAAATCCAAAAGCATTCAGACATAAATTTCAAAATTATCAAAATTAAAAATTATAAATAAAAACTTATTTTTATTAATCTGATCTTGACGTAGGTCCTAATATTTTGTAGATTAATAACTATATAAATAGCTATTTCTTTCCTTTATTTCTATAAATGTGTCTCATGTCTCTATTGAAATTTATGAGATGTGTATGTAATTCTTAGGAGAAAACTCTTAGAGATTAAGATTTATTTTCACATTTATCTATTTTCTTATTGTTCCTATTAGTGGCTAATTAAATCTTCATTGAAAACCTACAAAGAGCTTACCCCTCATACTGTCTAGACTTATTAATTTCTATGTGTTAACTTGATACGCTGATGCTATGATGATACTATTATGGTTTGATTTGGTTGGTTTGTAGTTTGATGATGTTGTTATCCCTTAAGTGGACATAATCGTTTGATATGACATTATTAGTATGATTTATGATACTCTATGTGTTGTTTGGATTATTTTTTTATTTAAATGATTTGTCATTAATGTTTATATGTCAATGTGATGATTCTATGGTGATGTTATTTAATTCAGTTTATTTTATGATGCAATTGTTTAATAATTAGTTATGATGTAGTAGTTAAATATCATGTTATCTTATGATCAATTTGGTTAGAAATGTTAGCTCATTATTGATATTATAATTGTTAGAATAGATTAGGTGAGAGGACAGTGTAGCATCACTCTTTCACGAGTGCCCTGCTACACTGCAATTCCTTCTCATGATAGGATGTTTGACTATATATATATACATGTGCTACTTGATGTTTATTTGGATGCAGGATTGCAGGAATAAGTCTCGATTCCACCTGTTTCGGTAGGACAAGGCGAGCAATAAATTAACCCAATGGGTAAAAATGTTGAAAAAGGGAGTAGGTTTGGAAGTGTCCCTGTCCCAAGTCCGTCGTCTGTTGTGAGTCGTTGTGTTATGACTGAGTTTTGTCCATGTCTTTATGTAGTTTGACTATTGAGTATTTATTTAATTCTGGGTTAGTGTTTAATTAATTAATCGGATTTCATAAAATAATTAATTAATGTTGCATTGTTATTTGATTTAGTTGAGAGTTAGAAAAATGTTAAATTTAAATAGAGTGAAAATTAAAAAGTATTTAATTAATTATAATACAAGAAATTAAATTAAATTAATATTGTTGAGAATAAGTAGATATTATCTTTTTATTAATATTAAATTAATAAATCATGTGAGGATAATATCTAAATTAAATAAATTATTTTAATTAAAATTTTAGATAAGTGCGAGCTTTTAAAAGCTGGAAAATGACCAATAAGAAAAGAGGCTTTTTGGAAAAGAAAGTGGAAAAATATTTATTGATTTTAATTAGTGATTTATTATTTTTATGAGGGAATGATTCTCATAGCAGTTTTGCTCTGTTATTTTTGGGGGATCTAAAAAAAAGGAAAATTAAAAAGAAAAGATAGTTTTTGGGTTTGGTTTTTCTGGGTTAAATGGTTGTGGTTTTGAAAGGAAAAGATATTTCAGAACAATATTGAAGGCAGAAGATCGAGGAAAGAGTTACAGGCAAGGATTCGGGAAGAGGCTACAGAAAGGATTCTTCATCGAACGAAGGACTCCAGGTTCTAATCTGTTAGTTTTAGTATTATTTTATTGTTTTGTAAATAAAATTTAGTTGAGTTTGAGAAACCCATTCCTCTATATTCTTTTGAAAATGAATCTGTGAATTGAAAACTTGTTGTATTAAAAACCCTCAAATTTTCTATAGAAAGATTTAGTAAAACCCCTTCGAAAACTTTCAATATAGTTTGCTAGAGAATTTTATTGTTTTTGAAAAGAGAACCATTTTTTCCTTTGGTTAAATTTGCATGCCCAAATCTAGTCTTGTATTTGTTATAAAACAGATTGGTTTAAATCAATTAATTATTATTTGGTTAAATATATATAAATATATATACACTATGTATATATATGTTCACAAAGCTATATAAATTTATACATATCTGAAAGAACATAAAAATACATATTTAGTTAATTGTGAAAATTTTGTGTTCATTTATAAATCATATGTACATTTCTAGTTTAAAAATATTACCAGAGCTTCGAAATTCTTGTTATGCTTTATTTGTATCTAAAATAAAAAAATAATAATATATATATTTATTTATGTACTGGTAATGTTCAGGTTGAAGTAAAAATTTCGTATATAAAAATAATAGTAAAAAAAAGAACATATATAAAATACTTATATTCTTTTCTGGGAATTGAAATTGACAATAGAAAATATTTAATTTAAAAAGAAAGAAAGAAAGAATGAATTTTATTGAAATCGAAATTCAAAAAAATAAAATGAAAAAATTTGGGGTGGGGGTCGGCTGAGGCCGTACCCCCACGGCCCATAGTGGCTGGCTGTACATAGCCACCGTCGGCCGCGCACAGCAGCCGAAGCTGTTGGGCGCAGCCCGATGGGGCTGGGTACCGCGGCCTTGCCACCCTGTGGTATGCAGTACCACAAGGGACTGTGGTACTATGTACCACAGGCAGTGGGGGCCACGTGTTTTTTATTAAAAGTTTCATTTTATTTAAAAAAAATGTAATATAAATTCGGTTATAATTTTTTTTAAAGTTTGTAAATTTAATTTAAATTTAGTGCGAATTTGATTTATTAAATAAATTTTATAATATTTAGTTAATATAAATATATATATTATATATTATTTAATATATATTTACTATATATTATTTAATATATATACATATATATTTTGAGTTTTAATTTAATTCTTTTTTTGTTTATAATATTCCGTGATTTAATTTCAATTGTTTTTATAAAATAATTTTTTTTGTAATAAGGTTATAATTAACCTTATTAAATGATTATTTGTATATATATGAAACATTTGGGTAATAGTGTTGTTTTGTTGAAAATGTGATTTCTAATATGATAAGAATAGGAGAAAATTGCATTGATTAATGTAGTTTGTGTAAATTATAATTAATTTTATTCTTGGAATTAAATCAATTAGTTAAAGTTAAAAGATATGATGTTATAGTGTGATTGTGCGTATTTGAATTAAATGATGTGCTTTGTTTTGAATCGGATATTCTCGAACTGTTGATTTATTTGTTGATGAAATTATTGAGTTTTGGGGAAATATTTCTTTATGGAGTTGTTTTTTTATTATGAAATTGTTTTCTTGAGGTTATTCGTTAATTCTATTGTGGTATTTTCTTCATAGCTCTTTGAGTTGCACGGGATGACCCTAAATTTATTTTATCTTTCTTAGGAGTTTAAGTTGTTGTTAAGGGCTTCCAGAGATGGAGTGCTTTTCTATCCTGTTTCTTTTATTCTCCATGTCGGGCAAATGGGATTAAAGGTCTATGTAAGTCTTCCAGAGAAGTTCCCTAGAGTGGGATGTTGGTGTAGAGGTTCATTTTGTGAATTACCTTGATGTATTGTACTATGATGTTGTACCCGGTTTCCACGAACAGGGATTTGTGTCTCCTAGGAAATAGGAGTGGGTAATGAGATTTGTACCTCCTTTGGAAGGAGTGTGTATTCATATTGGTTCCTCCAGTGTTTGGAGTGAGTTTCCTTGCTTTGTTTTCTCCTTGGATTGGAGAGTTTATGTTGTCTAGTTACCTATTGTGGTATCGTGCCTTGTGTGTTGTCGATAGGAGAGTGGCTCTTTGTGGGGGTCCGGCAAACAAAGGGGTGCTAGGGTAACCTACCTAGAGTTTAACTAAGTGATAATCTAAAAGAATTAATGGGGATCTTTCACACTAATAAAGATAAAGAATATCTCTCTCGTGAAGCAAGTGAATGATAAGGCTCGAGATGAGATGGGATGCATAGTTTTCCGTGAGGGTCCGACGGCCGGTAGAGGCAAGCTAGGGTAACCCAGGATGGGGTTCCGGTAGCCTAGGAAGGTTGAGCGAGGGTAACTCATGGAAATTTATGCATGACACTCTTCCTATATCGACAGTTAATCAGTTATTGTGCGATGTACATGATCTTTGTTCTCTAGAAGCATTGTAACCTCGTGTTAAGTGATGTTGTGATTGTCATGTTAAGTGATATTGTGTCTGTTGTGGTTAAGTGATTTATTGATTTATCTTTGGTTATTGTTGGAAGTAGTCTTTGATATCATGTCTTGAGTCTCATTGGTGTCGTGATTATGACTTGTTGTTACGTTCTGAAGTGGATTGTTGTTGTGCTCTTGGATTTGTTGTTGTGAGTTCTCTAGGTGGTCTTTGATGTTAAGTTGTCTATTTGGAGTTAGTCCTTGTTATTGTTAGGCGTGCTTGGTCGGGGACCCTTCCTTGTCTACTCTCAGCATGGGGGTGGTTGGGTGGAACGTGCTTCGCACCCCGTTGGGTTTCCCTTTCTGTTGCAGATGTATTTTATTGCAGGTTTTGGAGGATGTTGGTGATCTAGTAATTCTTTGTACCAGATGTATGTTATACTCCTGATGTAATATATTCATTGTTGATGTATTGTCTCCCACGTGTTGCGATGACCTTGTTGTAAATTGTATATGTGGTTATTGAGTTGTATTTTTAGTCAATTATATTATACTATCATTGGGATGCAATGTTTATTCAGGCCATGCATTTATTCATGATCATTTGTTATAGTTGGTTATGTTGAGTTGTATCTATCGAAATATGTAACACTTTATATCTTTATAATTCCATGTATTGTCATATGTGCATATGTTATTAATATGGATATAGTTGATAGATATGTTAAATGATGAAATGGGAATGAATAGATTTACGTAATAGATTAATTATTGTTATCATGTTATCGTTGTTATGGGTTAGTGTAGACATGTCACTTTGTGTACCCCATTGGAACTAGTTGTGCCTCATGATACAATGTTATGTTATAATACTTAAGTATGTTATTATATTCTTTAAAAAAAATAAAAAATTGTTCCATTGTTATTAGTTCCTTTGGGGTTCGCACGGCGGGGCATGAAATCTTGGTATTAGAGCACAAGTTTAAACACTGGGTGCTCTTGGATAATGTGGACCCATTAAGTTGTTAGTTGTATAGGTAATACTCCAAGCATTATGAGCCATGGCGTTGACCTAGGTGCTTTGTTCGTTAGTCTATGTTTTCCTTTTTGGGTTGACCTGACTTGGCTACCCAGAAGTTATTATTATGTGGTGTAGGTCCAATGGTGCAGGAAATTAGTGGAAGGGATAGGACCCTCGGTGTAGTGTACAATGCACCGATATCCTTCCTACTGAAAGAATGCATTATGGAAAATTGTGTAGTGTGTGAATTTTGTGTGTTGTGTGTGGTGGATGACAACCAGCTGTGTTGTTATGTCCACCCTTGTATGTCTTCTTGTGCTTTACCTCATTGTGCAAGTGATTGCCTGATTGACCCTATGTGGTTTTGGAGTTGCTTTTGCGTGTTATATGGTAACAGGAAATGAATGAATATGTGGTTAGTTATAGAGATTTGTAGCGTGTTCTTTGCGTGGTTGTTGTGTGCTTACTCTTATCTATTTAATGGCTTCCAAGAGTAAGCCATGTCCTAGGGGGGAGGATGTAATACCCCTCATACTGTTTAGAGTTATTAATTTCTATGTGTTAACTTGATACGCTAATGCTATGATGATACTATTATGGTTTGATTTGGTTGGTTTGTAGTTTGATGATGTTGTTATCCCTTAAGTGGACATAATCGTTTGATATGACATTATTAGTATGATTTATGATACTCTGTGTGTTGTTTGGATTATTTGTTTATTTAAATGATTTGTCATTAATGTTTATATGTCAATGTGATGATTCTATGGTGATGTTATTTAATTCAGTATTATTTTATGATGCAATTGTTTAATAATTAGTTATGATGCAGTAGTTAAATATCGTGTTATCTTATGATCAATTTGGTTAGAAATGTTAGCTTGTTATTGATATTATAATTGTTAGAATAGATTAGGTGAGAGGACAGTTTAGCATCACTCGTTCACGAGTGCCCTGCTACACTGCAAATTCCTTCTCACGATAGGATGTTTGACTATATATATATACATGTACTACTTGACGTTTGTTTGGATGCAGGATTGCAGGAATAAGTCTCGATTCCACCTGCTTTGGTAGGACAGGGCGAGGAATAAATTAACCCAATGGGTAAAAATGTTGAAAAAGGGAGTAGGTTTGGAAGTGTCCCCGTCCCAAGTCTGTCGTCTGTTGTGAGTCATTGTGTTATGACTGAGTTTTGTCCATGTCTTTATGTAGTTTGACTGTTGAGTATTTATTTAATTCTGGGTTAGTATTTAATTAGTTAATCATATTTCATAAAATAATTAATTAATGCTGCATTGTTATTTGATTTAGTTGAGAGTTAGAAAAATGTTAAATTTAAATAGAGTGAAAATTAAAAAGTATTTAATTAATTATAATGCAAGAAATTAAATTAAATTAATATTGTTGAGAATAAGTAGATATTATCTTTTTATTAATATTAAATTAGAAAATCATGTGAGGATAATATCTAAATTAAATAAATTATTTTAATTAAAATTTTAGATAAGTGTGAGCTTTTAAAAGCTGGAAAATGACCAATAAGAAAAGAGGCTTTTTGGAAAAGAAAGTGGAAAAAGATTTATTGATTTTAATTAGTGATTTATTATTTTTATGAGGGAATGATTCTCACAGCAGTTTTGCTCTGTTATTTTTGGGGGATCTCAAAAAAAAGGAAAATTAAAAAGAAAAGATAGTTTTTGGGTTTGGTTTTTCTGGGTTAAATGGTTGTGGTTTTGAAAGGAAAAGATATTTCAGAAGAATATTGAAGGCAGAAGATCGAGGAAAGAGTTACAGGCAAGGATTTGGGAATAGGCTACAGAAAGGATTCTTCATCGAACGAAGGACTCCAGGTTCTAATCTATTAATTTTAATATTATTTTATTGTTTTGTAAATAAAATTTAGTTGAGTTTGAGAAACCCATTCCTCTATCTTCTTTTGAAAATGAATCTGTGAATTGAAAAGTTGTTGTATTAAAAACCCTCAAAGTTTCTGTAGAAAGATTTAGTAAAACCCCTTCGAAAACTTTCAATCTAGTTTGCTAGAGAATTTTATTGTTTTTGAAAAGAGAACCATTTTTGCCTTTGGTTAAATTTGCATGCCCAAATCTAGTCTTGTATTTGTTATAAAACAGATTGGTTTAAATCAATTAATTATTATTTGGTTAAATATATATAAATATATATATATACACTATGTATATATATGTTCACAAAGCTATATAAATTTATACATATCTGAAAGAACATAAAAATACATATTTAGTTAATTGTGAAAATTTTGTGTTCATTTATAAATCATATGTACATTTCTAGTTTAAAAATATTACCAGAGCTTCGAAATTCGTGTTATGCTTTATTTGTATCTAAAATTAAAAAAAATATATATATATTTATTTATGTATGTACTGGTAATGTTCAGATTGAAGTACAAATTTCATATATAAAAATAATAGTAAAAAAAAGAACATATATAAAATACTTATATTCTTTTCTGGGAATTGAAATCGACAATAGAAAATATTTAATTTAAAAAAGAAAGAAAGAAAGAATGAATTTTATTGAAATAGAAATTCAAAAAAAAAAAATTAAAAAAAAAAATTTAAGGGTGGGAGTTCATTGAGGCTGCATTACCCCATATTCTGATGGTGGCTATGCAGTAATACAGATGGAGCCTTACTGCTCAGTAGAAATTTGTTGGTGGCAAATAAGGCTGTGTGCGCTATTACTGCCACCACTGTCTGTAATTACCACAGCGATAAGGAGCCACATTTTTTATTAAAGTTTCATTTATTTAAAAATGTAATATAAATTAGAGGTTATAATTTTTTTTTAAAACTTTTTAAATTAATTTAAATTTAGTCACAGTTGATTTATTAAATAAAATTTTATAATTTTTAGTTAATATAAATATATATATATATATATATTATATATTATTTAATATATATATTTATTATATATATATTATTTAATATATACATATATACATATATATATATATATATTTATTGAGTTTTAATTCAATTTTTTTTTGTTTATAATATCTGATTATGATTTAATTTAAATTGGTTTTATAAAATATTTTTTTTTGTAATAGGGTTATAATTAACCTTATTACATGATTATTTGTATATATATGAACATTTAGGTAATAGTGTTGTTTTGTTGTAAATATGATTTCCTAATGAAGAATAGGAGAAAATTGCATTGATTAATGTAGTTTGTATGAAATTATAATTAATTTTTGTTCTTGGAATTAAATCCCGATTAGTTAAGTTAAAAGATATGATGTTATAGTGTGATTGTGCGTATTTGAATTAAATGATGTGCTTTGTTTTGAATCGGATATTCTCGAACTGTTGATTTATTTGTTGATGAAATTATTGAGTTTTGGGGAAATATTTCTTTATGGAGTTGTTTTTTTATTATGAAATTGTTTTCTTGAGGTTATTCGTTAATTCTATTGTGGTATTTTCTTCATAGCTCTTTGAGTTGCACGGGATGACCCTAAATTTATTTTATCTTTCTTAGGAGTTTAAGTTGTTGTTAAGGGCTTCTAGAGATGGAGTGCTTTTCTATCCTGTTTCTTTTATTCTCCATGTCGGGCAAATGGGATTAAAGGTCTATGTAAGTCTTCCAGAGAAGTTCCCTAGAGTGGGATGTTGGTGTAGAGGTTTATTTTGTGAATTACCTTGATGTATTGTACCATGATGTTGTACCTGGTTTCCATGAAAGGGGATTTGTGCCTCCTAGGAAATAGGAGTGGGTAATGAGATTTGTACCTCCTTTGGAAGGAGTGTGTATTCATATTGGTTCCTCCAGTGTTTGGAGTGAGTTTCCTTGCTTTGTTTTCTCCTTGGATTGGAGAGTTTATGTTGTCTAGTTACCTATTGTGGTATCGTGCCTTGTGTGTTGTCGACAGGAGAGTGGATCTTTGTGGGGGTCCGGCACAGAAAGGAGCGCCAGGGTAACCTACCTAGAGTTTAACTAAGTGATAATCTAAAAGAATTAATGGGGATCTTTCACACTAATAAAGATAAAGAATATCTCTCTCGTGAAGCAAGTGAATGATAAGGCTCGAGATGAGATGGGACGCATAGTTTTGCATGAGGGTCCGACAGCCGGTAGAGGTCAGCCAGGGTAACCCAGGATGGGGGTCCGGTAGCCTAGGAAGGTTGAGCGAGGGTAA
This sequence comes from Sequoia sempervirens, assembly GCA_007258455.2. Classification (NCBI taxonomy): domain Eukaryota; kingdom Viridiplantae; phylum Streptophyta; class Pinopsida; order Cupressales; family Cupressaceae; genus Sequoia; species Sequoia sempervirens. The sequence goes on along the minus strand of VDFB02058242.1, from coordinate 276,677,301 downwards.
CTCATGGAAATTTATGAATGACACTCTTCCTATATCGACGGTTAATTAGTTATTGTGGGATGTACATGATCTTTGTTCTCTGGAAGCATTGTAACCTCATGTTAAGTGATGCTGTGATTGTCATGTTAAGTGATATTGTGTCTGTTGTGGTTAAGTGATTTATTGGTTTATCTTTGGTTATTGTTGGAAGTAGTCTTTGATATCATGTCTTGAGTCTCATTGGTGTCATGATTATGACTTGTTGTTACGTTCTAAAGTGGATTGTTGTTGTGCTCTTGGATTTGTTGTTGTGAGTTCTCTAGGTGGTCTTTGATGTTAAGTTGTCTATTTGGAGTTAGTCCTTGTTATTGTTAGGCGTGCTTGGTCGGGGACCCTTCCTTGTCTACTCTCAGCATGGGGGTGGTTAGGTGGAACGTGCTTTGCACCCCGTTGGGTTTCCCTTTCTGTTGCAGATGTATTTTATTGCAGGTTTTGGAGGATGTTGGTGATCCAGTAATTCTTTGTACCAGATGTATGTTATACTCCTGATGTAATATATTCATTGTTGACGTATTGTCTCCCACGTGTTGGGATGACCTTGTTGTAAATTGTATATGTGGTTATTGAGTTGTATTTTCAGTCAATTGTATTCTACTATCATTGGGATGTAATGTTTATTCAGGCCATGCATTTATTCAGGATCATTTGTTATAGTTGGTTATGTTGAGTTGTATCTATCGAAATATGTAACACTTTATATCTTTATAATTCCATGTATTGTCATATGTGCATATGTTATTAATATGGATATAGTTGATAGATATGTTAGATGATGAAATGGGAATGAATAGATTTACGTAATAGATTAATTATTGTTATCGTGTTATCGTTGTTATGGGTTAGTGTAGTCATGTCACTTTGTGTACCCCATTGGAACTAGTTGTGCCCCATGATACAATGTTATGTTATAATACTTAAGTATGTTATTATATTCTTTCAAAAAAAAAAAATTGTTCCGTTGTTATTAGTTCCTTTGGGGTTCGCACGGCGGGGCATGACAGCTTGGGTCCTTCAATCTCAAAGCTTGTCTAATTTCTTGATGAGAATCATTCACATTGATTCCCAATATTGTGCTCCTTGCATGATACATATATAAAATGCACTTGGTAATTTAGTATGTAGTTGAAATATTAGAGTAACAATAAATGGTTCTTTTTATTTTTGGCACATGAATGGCCATTTTTACTATGTTAAATTTTTATTTTCACTTTTATTTTCATGGTTTTCATGTTGTCAAATTTTCATACATTTCTTAGTCTTTTTAAATAAATAAATGAAGGTTCTATTAGTGTCCTCAATCTTTCTAAAAATCATGTATAGAGAGAGTACAATATATAAACTATTAATTATAGAGTATAACAACAAAATGAATTTAAAAACTACTACATACAAACAAGGTTTAGAATAATTCATAATAGAGATACCATTCTCCTACAAATACTATGTATAGAAACCCTATCTAGCCACACTTTCACTCTTAAAATCAAGAGAATAAATTCTCATACATTGTTTCTATAATGAATTTAGAGAATAAATTATAAGATTTAAATTCAATAATGAATTTAGAAAATATTAAATCAATCAAAATTGTTTCTATTATCCAAAATGCTATATAAGTAAACTAGAAAATATTATAATATAATGTTTAAATTTTTCTATTTCCAAATGATAAATAATTCTAATGTTAA